>ABLG01002448.1:0-11450 GCA_000172435.1 Meloidogyne hapla
TTATTTAAATATAAAAATAAAATTTATTAAATTATTTTTAAATTAAAAAATAAAAACAAAGAAAAATAAACTTTTATATAAAATTAAATTATTTAAAAAATAAGAAAAAAATATTTTTTAAATTTAATTTAAAATAAATGGCTAATAATATTAAATTAAAATATTTAAAAATGTTCTTTTAAACAATTTTTTATAAATAATAAAAATATTATAAGACAAAATAAATAAAAAAATTAATTAATTTTATTTAAAATAGTTAAAAGATATTTTGATTTTTTAAAATTACTTTTGTAATTTTATTCAAAACTGTGTCTCAAATGGAATGTTTTTGTTAAAATATTTTGTCCCAACTATGTTTCAATATTTTTCCAATAAAAATAATAAATAGGTATATATTATTAGATCTTAAATAAGAAATGTTTAATAAAAAAGGAGATAAAAATTGAGTAAATAAATAAATATTTTTTTGTAATTGGCAACTAATAAAAAATAAATATCTAAAAATCATAGCAAAAAGAAGTAATTATTATTAATAATATGTTACTTAAAATATATATTTTTTAATAAAAAATAAGAAAATTGCTATTCTAATTTTTGATTTTTGTTCCTTTTTTTTATCAAAAAATTTTAAATTAAAAATTATTTAAAATAATTTTAAAATATTTTAACTAAAAATAAATAAAAATATTTAAAAAATATAATAATAATTTAAAAAATATAATAAATTATTTTTAATAAAATTAAAATACAAATAAATAAAAATAATTAATAAAAAATAATATTATTAGAATAAAATAGAAATATTTTAAATATTTTTATTAAAAACATTTACGTCAAATTAAATAAATAATTTTATTAATAAAAACATTTAAAAAATTGTAAAACTTTAATTAATTTATTTAGATGTTTTTAAAAATAAATTTATTTTCTTTTTATATTTCCAAAAAACAAATATAGCAATTAAATATTTTTTGATAATTATAAATAAATAAATACCTTACTTTTTGAATTTAAAATATTTTTATTATTTAATTTATATCTTAAAAATTGAGCTAAATTAGAAATTATTATTTAAAAAAATAAATTATCAAAAATAAATATTTAATTTTTTTAATTTTAATTTTAAAATAATTTCTAAAATATTTGGTATTTAATTAATTCCTTAGGGACTAATAATTTAACACAATAATTTTTTTTTCAAAATAATTCATTATTTATTTTCCTGTTTATATTAAATACTTATATCACAAGATTTAATTAAAATATTTAAAAAATTAAACTTTTAATTTACTTTAATGGAAATTTTGGGGGAAAACCACAAAGTTGTGGGGCCTACGCATTTGAACCATAAAACAACTTGGTTGAATAAAAATATTTTACAAACTCAAATTTCTACTTTTTAATTTTAATCAAAATTTTGTTGTAGCTAGGATTTGCAAAAATATGAATAGCAATGAAAAATATTTTATAAAGTAACTTTTTAATAAATTCAAAAAATTTATTATATTATCTTCAGGAAAAACAAATTTCATAAATTACCATTTCCGTAACATATTCCATTGATTTTCCAATTTACAAATATTTTTACAAAATTTATTTCTAATAATTTATACGCGTAAAAGAAATTTATTAAGTAAATCA
Source organism: Meloidogyne hapla (assembly GCA_000172435.1). Lineage (NCBI taxonomy): Eukaryota > Metazoa > Nematoda > Chromadorea > Rhabditida > Meloidogynidae > Meloidogyne > Meloidogyne hapla. Next base: position 1,642 of record ABLG01002448.1, read on the forward strand.
AATGCCAAAAACAAAAAATTCATATAAATTAGAACCGAAAAAGAAAACAATTGGATTATAATATTTTGATTTTCTTCCAAAAAACAAACAAACAAAAATATATTTCTGAGGGTATTAAATATAAAAAAATTTTTAATTATAAAAGAAAATTTTCGTTATTTGAAAAGAAATAGATATATTTATATTGTCATTATTTGCTCAATTTAAAAACATTTTCGATGTACAATTGATGGTCCTGACTCGTCATACTCATTCTTAGCAATCCACCTACAAATAAAATATTTAAAAAATCATTTTAAAAATCAATACATTTGTTGGAATGTAGAAAGAGACGCAAGAATGGAACCGCCAATCCAAACAGAATATTTTCGTTCCGGTGGAGCAATAATTTTAATTTTCATTGTCGATGGCACGAGTGAAGTGATCTCCTTTTGCATACGATCAGAAATTCCCGGATACATTGTTGTACCACCAGAGAGAACAGTATTTGCATATAAGTCTAAAGTAAATATATTGAAAATGATTTAAAAGAGATGACCAACAAAAAACAAAAGAAAATCGGAAAATTAGAAAGAAAATTTATGACCTTTACGGATGTCAATGTCGCATTTCATAATAGAATTGAAAGATGTCTCGTGAATTCCTGCCATTTCCATTCCAAGGAATGAAGGCTTAAAAATAATTTAATTTTAAATTTAAATGATTATTTTAATTTTTTGATAAATTAAAAATTCATTTAATTAAAAGATTAAGCCAAACCAACAAAAAAAACCATTCACCTGAAAGAGTGCCTCCGGGCATCGAAAACGTTCATTTCCAACAGTTATTACTTGGCCGTCAGGTAATTCATAATTTTTCTCTAAAGATGAAGACGAAGCAGCCGTTGCCATTTCCTGTTCAAAGTCCAAAGCCACATAACAAAGTTTTTCTTTAATGTCTCGAACAATCTCTCGCTCAGCAGTTGTAGTGAATGAATATCCACGCTCTGTGAGAATCTGAAAATTATTTTTATTGAATACAAATTTGTATTTTATTTTGTAATTATTGTATTTTATTAAATACAATAATTAATTAATTAAAAAAATAACCTTCATCAGATAATCAGTCAAATCACGGCCAGCCAAGTCGAGACGAAGAATGGCATGAGGCAAAGCATAACCTTCATAGATTGGAACAGTGTGGGTGACACCTTAACAGAAAATTAAAATAAAACTTATAAAATTTCAATAAACAATTAAATTTAATTACCATCTCCTGAGTCAAGAACAATGCCAGTAGTACGACCAGAAGCATAGAGAGAAAGAACTGCTTGAATGGCAACATACCTATAAATTAAAAATTTTATATTCAATCAAATATTCATAAAAATTTATTTTATACATTGCTGGCGTGTTGAATGTCTCAAACATAATTTGAGTCATTTTCTCCCGATTAGCCTTTGGGTTAAGTGGTGCCTCAGTCAACAGTACAGGATGTTCTTCAGGCGCAACACGCAATTCATTATAAAATGTGTGGTGCCAAATTTTCTCCATATCATCCCAATTTGTAACAATTCCATGTTCTATGGGATATTTGAGAGTTAAAATTCCACGTTTAGACTGAGCCTCGTCTCCGACATAACTGTCCTTCTGTCCCATTCCAACCATAACACCTTGGTGACGTGGACGTCCCACAATAGAAGGGAAAACAGCACGAGGCGCGTCATCGCCAGCAAAACCAGCCTAAAAATTAAAAAAAAAAGTTTTTCTTAATAAAGTTGCATTTCCTTGAATTAATTTCAGGAGAAACTGATGTAAGAGATGTTTCGCATCTCTCTAACATTTCTAATCTCTCACACATAAATTCCTTAATCTTTAAAAACTTGTAAAAAAATAAACATAATATGTATTACTCAATTTTTTATATTTTGTTTAAAGTGTTCATAAAAGTATTTTCAGAAATACACTAATGGAAAGGAATACAAATTAATCAGTCATTCTAAAAGAATGACTCATAGTATATGTAAAAAGATGAATTGACTTAATTTAAATGTAAATAAAAATAAACAATTACAAAACACATTTTCAATAAAAATACATTAAAACCTAAACAATGAATCTAAAAAATAAATTTTTCACACAAAATAATTTGAACCCTTTCTAATTAAAAAACCCATGTAATACCAATATTTTAAGTTAATAATTATTTAAATACAAACTTTGCACATTCCAGAACCATTATCGAGTACGAGAGCAGCAACGTCTTCGTCACACATTATTGTTATTACAAATTTAGATTATTTTCTGAAAATTTAATAGATTAAATTGAAAAAAATAAATAAAAAAGGAATAGCTGAACCAAATTCTGACCGTTGTTAATAAGGACAAGAATAAATTCGTCTAAAGTAATGGGAATGGTTTTTCAATTTTTTTTTTATTCCGGGGCGGGGCTACAAAGAAAAATAAAAGTGAAGAGAACAGTTAGAGTATTATCGCTGAATGAGAAAAGAAAATAAAGAGAAAAATACATATAATTTTAAATTTTCTGATAGGCAATCGAAAGTGGATTAAAAAAAGTAAACGGCGCAGTGTGTACTCCTTTCCCAATGCCAAATGCACTAATGGTCAAAAAAAATAAAATTTTTTTGGATTTCCCTACAAACTACCAAGTAATAAATATATGCACAAAATTATATCATCTACGAAAAATAAATACTGATTCAACTCATATAAATAACAATTAAAATTGTGTAGAAAAGACAGTTTATCATCAAATATGTATTTACATTTAGAAAATGTGATGTAATTAATGTAGAATATATAGTTTAACTTCCAATTCATCTTATCCGCAACATCCACCCATAGGGCAACTTGGCATATTAGATGGGCCGTCCATGTTCAGTCTACCCATTGGACGTCTGGGTCCACCACCACCACCTGATTTTTATTAAAATTTAATTAACGATAAATTAAACGCCTAAAATAAAATTCTTAATCGATTCGCTTGGATTTTATATTCTTTAATTACCTGGTCTCCATCCGCCACCACCACCGCCGCCACCCCAGCTGTCACCACCTTCGCGTAAATTTGTCCGATAACGTGATTGGGCATCCGGATCACTTTGAGCATTACCAAATAAAGGTGCAAGAAGTGCACGGAAACTGAAATTAATAAAGAGTATTTGTTAATTATCAAAAAAACCTACAAAAATGTCACAAAGTAGACAAAATTCCAGAATGTTTTGACAATAGAAAAATCAGCACGATCACGAACCTCACCATATAAAAATTAAAAAAAATTATGTAAATAATTAAAAAATCAAAATGACTCACTAGAATTTACATAAGCCATCTAGATCAAATTATTCTATCAACTAAAATTTGTAAGAGAATTGTATGGTTTAATAAAACGTGAGGATTTAACAAAAAGTGGAAAAAGATCAATTAATCTTTTGTTGTACGAAACGTCAATTGCTACGTTTATTGGCGAAATGTTAATTTCAATTTTCAAATTTTTATATTTTTAATTTTACAAGGGAAAGGTTATTAAAAATTTTTTCTATTTTTTTCCAATTTTGAAATTATATACATAAATCAGTTTTAGATAGTCTATAGAATTCTGCCAATTTTATTCTAAATAAATGGGATTTTTGCCTTCGCTTTTCAGTGGTCATGAAAAACAACATGAAACACTAATTAAGCTCCTTGTGCTCACATTATCTGCAATTGTTGCCTTCACAGTACGTTTATTTGCAGTAATTCGTTTTGAGTCAGTTATTCACGAATTTGATCCTTATTTTAATTATCGAACAACAAAATATTTAACCGAAAATGGTTATTATGCTTTTCATAATTGGTTTGATGGTAAATTTTATTTTTAAATAATATATTTTAATTATTTAAGCATATGCTTGGTATCCTTTGGGTCGGATCATTGGTGGAACAATTTATCCAGGTTTTTTAAAATTTTCTGTTGGAATCTTACAGTCTTTTTTCATTTTTTAAGTTTTTTTTATTCCTTTTTTCATTTAATTGAAACATTACAGGTCTTATGATAACAAGTTTGTTTATTCATCGCATCTTGACCTTTTTGAATTTTACAATTGACATTCGAGAAGTTTGTGTGTTTCTTGCTCCTCTTTTTAGCTCTTTCACTGTATTGATTACTTTTTTGTTGACTAAAGAAGTTAAAGTAATTTTTAATATTTTAATTATTTTTATTAAATTTATTTAAAAGTCTGAAGGCGCTGGACTAATTGCCGCTGCTTTAATTGCCATTGTTCCTGGTTATATTTCACGTTCTGTTGCAGGTTCATATGACAATGAAGTAATGCCTTTCTTTAAATATTTAATTTTTATTTATCTCTTAGGGGATTGCTATATTTTGTATGTTGCTAACATATTATTTTTGGATTCGTGCTGTTAAAACTGGGTCAACTTCTTTTGCAGTTTTATGCGCACTTGCTTATTTTTATATGGTTTCAAGGTTACTTTAGATTACTTTTATTTTAAGCATTCTTATTTCTAATTTTTAGTTGGGGAGGTTACGTATTTCTTATCAATTTAATTCCGCTTCATGTTCTCACACTTATTTGCACTGGTCGCTTCTCTCATCGCGCATACGTTGCTTATTCAACAACTTATACTCTTGGTACAATTCTATCAATGCAAATCCCTTTTGTGGGTTTTCAACCTGTCTCTACATCTGAACATATGGGCGTAAGACTTTAGTTTTAACAATTTTATTTTTTTAATTATTAGGCATTTGGTGTATTTGGTCTCTGCCAAATTGTTGCTTTTGCTAGCTGGATGAGGTCAAAAATGCCAGCTGATCGTTTTCAGTTAGTATTGCGTTCAGTTCTTTTAGTATTTGGAGGCGCAGCATTTCTAGCACTTATTGTTGCTACTTTCCTACATAGTTAAAATAAAATTTAATTATTTAAGTTTTTTTTAATTTTGAAGAAATTGCACCATGGACGGGTCGTTTCTACTCTCTTTTGGATCCTTCTTATGCAAAGAACAACATACCTATCATAGCTTCTGTTTCTGAGCATCAGCCAACTGCTTGGAGCAGCTTTTATTTTGATCTTCAATTTTTGGTCTTTACATTTCCAAGTATTTTTCTTTTGAATTTAAATTCAATTTCTTAATTGTCTTTTCTTCTAATTTTATTTAAATTTAGCTGGCCTCTATTTTTGCTTCAAACAGCTTACCGATGCTAATATTTTTGTAATTTTGTATGGCCTTACTTCAATCTATTTTGCTGGTGTTATGGTTAGGTTGGTTATTTTGTTTCTTTGGTTGTTCTATTTATAATTTCTTATAAAGATTAATGCTTGTACTTGCTCCAATAATGTGTATTTTGGGTGGAATTGCCGTTTCTTCCACACTTGGCAATTATGTTGGCAATCTGGATTTATTTGGTACGACGGAGAAGAAAAGTGGGACCAAAGATTCAGTTGGGGGCAAATCTTATGGAAAGGGAGGAAAGAAAGACGACAATTATCCATATAAACAGGAGGTAAATAATTAATAAATTTTGGTTTTAAACTCCTTAAAATAATTTAAAGTTATTTTAAATTTCTGATTAATTTTTTAAAAGATTGCAACGGCTGTTGTATTAGCAATGACCTTTTGTTTGTGCACTTTTGTGTTTCACAGTGTTTGGGTGACAAGTGAGGTTTGTAAAATATTATTTAAAAATTTATTCTCTTTACCAAAAAATTCATAAATCAATTTTGCTATCCAATTTTTTTTTAATTTTAGGCCTACTCAAGCCCCTCCATTGTACTTTCAGCTCGTTCGGGTGATGGAGGCCGAATTATTTTTGATGACTTTCGTGAGGCATATTATTGGCTACGAAAGAATACACCGACTGATGCAAAAGTTATGTCTTGGTGGGATTATGGATATCAAATTTCTGCAATGGCTGATAGAACGGTAAATAAAATTTATTCTAAAAGTATTTATAAATAATTGTTTTAATATTTAGACGTTTGTAAAATAATTTCTTTTAATAAATTAGATGAGAAAATGAAAAGTTAGTTTTAGAAGAATCATATATAATTAACAATCTTGTAAAATTGGAAGTTAAATGTTAAAAAATCAAGGTGAACGTAAAGTAAATTGGTTGTCACACCCATCTTATAAACTTTGTTTTTATTATGCTATTTTTAATTACATTTTAAATATAAATTTATTTCTTTTATAAATTAAAAATTTTTAGACAATTGTTGACAACAATACTTGGAATAACACACATATTTCACGTGTTGGCCAGGCAATGTCTTCAAATGAAAGTCATGCTATTGAGATTATACGTGAATTAGATGTTGATTATGTTTTGGTTATTTTTGGTGGAGTAACTGGATATTCATCTGATGGTTAATTTAAATAGAAATATTTTTAAAATTATTATTTTTTTGTCTTTTTAGATATAAATAAATTCCTTTGGATGGTTAGAATTGGTGGATCTACACCAGAAGGGCGGCATATTCATGAAACAGATTATTTTACTAAAAATGGTGAATTTAGAGTTGACAAAGAAGGGTAAATTTTAATAAAAAAATTAAAAAAATAAATTTTAGTTCTAAAACAATGTTAAATTGTATGATGTATAAACTTTGTTATTATCGTTTTGGAGCTGTCTATACTGAACAAGTGAGTTGATTAGATTAATTTAAAAAATATAAATTTAAGGGAAGACCTACTGGTTATGATAGAGTTCGTCATGCAGAAATTGGAAATAAAGATATTGATTTTGAACATTTGGAAGAGGCATACACTACAGAACATTGGATTGTACGTATATATCGAGTGTTAACTCCAGCAAATAGACGATGAGTTAAAAATTATAAAAATTAGATATTTTTTTTTTGTTGGGGTATTGAGCAAAATTATTTTGGATTTTTTTAATTCAAAATGCTTAATTCTAATGCTTAATTAGAATTTTTCAATCACGCAATAATTTTTTCTATAATTTTTGTTCTAAACTAATATTAAAATATTTGTTGGATAAGTATGTGATTTTTTAATTTTTTGTCTTTTGATAATTTATTTCTTAACTTTTCTATCGTGAATGTTAATTTTTGGATACTCACACACATAAATATTCCATTTTTTGATAATATTCAACCACTCTTTTATGAACAAAATGAAATATTAACTATATTTTAAATTTATTTAAAGATGAATTTAAGAAAAAACAGAAATTATTTTACACATTTTCACGCTACTGGAGTTTTTTGTCTTCTTTCAGGATTTTCTTTTAAAATTAATTTCGATCAGCCCTTCTATGCCTCTTTTCTACTTTATTTATATATTTATTTAAAAAATATTTTTTCAATCAAATATTTGTTAATTAATGTTATTTTTGTTATTATAATATTTTTGTTGTGAAACTGTCAATATTTAATTAAAAAAGAAAGCGTTACTTTAATATTTACCGACAAATTTTTTGTTAAGAAAAAAATACAAAAATTCAAATTTTTTTCTAAAAAAATTAAATAATATTCCAAATAATTTGATAAAAATTATTCTTTTATTCTTTCATCAATTTTAAAGTCTAATAACTTTTTTAGTTGGAAGACGTGCCATACTTGCTCTCAATGTTCCACTTAATTTTTCAGTAAATTTACCACCACCAATTTCTTCATTTAATTGTTTTTGATTATTTTCAACAAATGCTCCGTTAAATGAATTATCTCGATAATTATAATAAAAATATGAAATTAAAGCAAAAATTAAAGAAACAATAAATAATGAGAATGAACAAAATAAAAGTTGAAAAAACTTTAAAAAAATAAAATTTAATTAAAAATAAATTAATTTTAACTGGATCTGTGAATGGTTGTATTTTAGAAATTATTGGAACAAATGAAAATCCAATATAAATAATTAAATACCAATAACTGTTTTTTAAATAATAAATTTTAATTTATATTTTTCTTATTTACCCAAGCATTGTAGCTTTAAGAGAAGTTGGTGACTAAAAAATAATTTAAAAATATTAGGTTTTTTAAAAAAAAATCACAGACTTGCACATAACAAAATTCAAGTCCAGTGACTGAAATTAATACTTCAGAGGCTGCCATTAAAAGATTTTGGGGAAATAACCAAACAATATTTAATTGAGGAGAACCAGAAAGTAAAAGAATTGAAAATATTGTATTTGGCCGTGATGAAGAATTTGAATCCTTTAAAATTTTTAATAATTTTTTTAAATCTAAAATTTTTCTAAAAAAACATTTTGTCCAGCCAATGGACTTCCATCTAAAGATAAAACACCTAGCCATATTGACCCAACACTTTCTAAAGTTATTGATGTATTTTGTGGAAGAAGTGATATTAATGGATTATTATTACTATTATTATTTAAGGAAGGATTTATTGTTGAATTTGTTGTTGAAATGAGTGTTTGAGGATCAGAAAATTGATATCTTTTTAAAAAAAAATTAATATTTAATTTTAAATATTTTAAATAAAGTAAAATCTCTCCCAAATATTTTGCAAAAAAAGAAATGAAAACTTCCAAAAGAGAGAGAGATTTGAATTAAAATAAATAAATACATACTTTCCTGTAGGAATATCTTTAATTGGATAAATATTTCCTCGACCTTTCCCTACATTATCTCCATTAGGTGGAAAAACAAAAAATGTATTAGAAGATAAAATCTTTTAAAAAAATAAATAAATATATTTTTAAAAAATAAATTAAAACTTCATTTAAATTCCAATTAATAGGACAATTATTAGAAAAATCACAAACAGATAAAGATTGTTTTAATGGAGTAAGTGCTTGTGTTAATATATCATTAGTTGAATTAGAACATTCAGAAGGAAGAGAAAATGAAGAAGAAGAAGAAATAGAATTACAAGGTAAAAGATTTAAAAATCTTTTTAAAAAATAATTAATTATTTTTTAATTTAAAAAACCCTAAATAATTTGAAGGTCCATTAGTTTTTGTATTTTTTATATCTAAAGATGTAAAAAATATTCCTTGAGGACCAACTAAAGCAATATTAAATTGATTATTTGTTGCTGAATTAAGCCAAATTCTAAGAATATTTTTTCGATGACTTGCACATGAAGAACTAAATAAATGTAAATATAAATAAATAAATAAATAAATAAAAATAAAATTAATTCATTTAATGAAGAGAGATTGGAGTAAAAAAAGAAAGATGTGTCAGTCAGACGGGAGATAAAAAATGATTAAAATAATTCTTTAAAAAAAGAATAAAAAAATCTTAAAAATGGAAATACCGAATTTAAAAATAATTAATTTAATTAATTTATTTATCAAATTTATTTTATTATTTATTTAATTAATTTACCCATTAAAACGAAATAATAAATCAACATATCCATTATTTAAATCTTCTGATTTTAAAGAAAATATATTTGAATTATTTGCTTCGATAATAATAAAATCTTCTTTTGAATTAATTTTAGAAATTGAAAAAGAACATTTTGAGGGAAATAAATTAAATAATTTAATTAAAGTAAAATCTTCTGTTGATTTAATAAATAAATTATTATTATTTGATAATAAAAGTTTTTGAATATTTGCTGAACAAAAACAAGCTAAAGAACATAAAAATATACCAATAAATATACGACGAAGATAACTTGAAAGAAAAATAAAAATAAAAAATAATTTAAAAATAAATTTACGTATTTAATGATAAATATTGACTAATTGAAGAAGATTTGAAAATAAATATCTTTTTTTAAAAAAATATATTTAAAAGAAAATTATAATTAAAAATTTTACATAAAATAAAGGTAAACATAAAATAACAAAAAAAGGTTGTAATAAACAACAAAGT
>ABLG01002447.1:0-13378 GCA_000172435.1 Meloidogyne hapla
TGTATTGAATAGATGGTCCCTTAAGAGAATACTTCATAGTGTATTTCATGTTAGTCTTTTCACCATAGGCAAATAAAACATTATGGTGTGTTTCATATTTTAATAGAATGAATGGATTATATGGTGTTACATGAGCATTTGTGTACTCAGTGGTAACTCCGCCTTTTTTGATCAATACTCGTTCCCCACCATCTTCCGGACTTGGTCGATAATAGACAGCTGGTCGATCTTCGTGAAGAATTGTCCTATCTGAGTAATCATAAGGAAAAAATTTAGAGCATTTCCCATAAGCATTCTTAGGTCCACAAAGTTCAGGCTTACAATCATGAAGCTGGTATTTTAGTACAAGATCACGAAGGCGTCTTAATCCTTCGGCACGTGGACTTTTGTCGTCTTTATCTGGCATTGTTGGAATATGTGCAAATATATAATCTTGAATGACTTCTGGGATAGACGGAATATCCGTTGCCATAACCCTATGAAAGTGTGGGCCTCCCCTTTTCTGAAACTCCATACTTTCTGCATACCCTAATTGCTTGCCAAATATTGCGCGTTCCTTCAAGTCCCTATGTACCTCTCTGACTTTATCAGCATAAAAACGCATGATAATGTCAGGACGATCAATTAGTAATTGGCCGTTAGGGTAAAGTTCATTATGCATTTCTGGCCATTTTGGGTTAGAAGTAAACGTAAACATGAACATGGCACACCCTCTCTTGCGTTTACGATTAATAATCGTGCACGCGAATTTATAGTTCTTCTTAAAGTATGCCCTAAAACCTGGCATATAGCTTCTAAAAAGTACAACACGTCCGATGTTATCAGCGGAGGGTAGCCCGCCTTGTTTAGCCATATAATCCAATAAATGCTGTGGTAATTCAGCTCTTAGATCCATTTCAGGTTTGCGCAAATATTCAAATACTTGGGAATCAATCCTAGCAGCAATATCTAGCAAGAATTTCTGACTAAGACCGCCACCAGAACTCCATATATGATGGTATTTTTCATTTTCATGACTTCTAATGCCTAGACGATAACGGTAAAATGCCCTTATTGAAAGGTTTTTACGTGACCTATTAGGCTCGTCTCCATAGATATCAACTGAGACGTTATCGCTTTCAGCAATAGAGCTTGTTTCAGATTTATCGTCGTCGAACGATTGTTCATTATTTGATTTTCTAGCAGATTTTATATATGGTATATTCGACGAGTAACCGTGGTCCCCAAGCAAGAACATGCATGGATAGAGTATACAATCTGTCATAGAATGAGTCGGCCATAATTCTGTTACTTTTCCTTTATTAGTAATCCATATACCTCTGAGTGGTGGAGGTTCATCTGTATCAGACGACCAAATGGCAAAAACTGTCGATTCATTTTGGCATGGAAGATTTACTTGTCTTGGGTGGAGATTAGGATCTTGAATTGCTGCAGGAGCATTTTTGTCTTCTACTAAAATAATTTTGAAGCTTTGTAGCTTATCAGGATCATTTTGTTCTAAATCCTTATAAAATTCATAAGAATTATTAAGAATTGCAGCCATCGGATGGTTGTTTCTGATAAGTTCATCGAGAATGTGGAAAAGATGACGATTCTTTTTAGTCCAATCATCAAAAGATATGTTATTCATTCGGAAATCTGTAGCAACCTGAGAATCCAAGATGTAGAGTTGGTCAAACGAAGGAATCTGATGGTCATCTGCAATTAAGCTTCCAATTCTCCTAGAGAATTCGCCATTTAATAAAACCGGCATTGGTCCGCCAAGAGGTGCATTTTGTCGACCAACTGAAAGAGATCCGAAAGCAAACAGTGTATTATATTTCGACTCATCTTTAATATATTCTTTAGAGTCCATTGATGTTCCAGATACAAGTCTTTCATAGTCTTTTGGGTATTCATTAAGCGGATCTAGTCTAACTCGACCGTCCGTGCATGATAAACATTTTTCAGACCGAAGAAGTCTATTATTACAGTGCACACAAGTTCTGTCCCCAAATTGACCTGAATTATAATATTCTGGGAGGTGACCTGAGTTAAAGGATGCACACCCCATCCCTTTATGTTTAGCACAACAACGTTTGAGGGGAAGAACACGTTCTCCTTTCGGAGTAGCAACTGAAATAGTAGACATTCCTGGAGTTAAGTTACTTGAGGTCAACTTAGAAGCTCTTCTAGGAGTTGATTGACTTGCAGCCGGTAAGTCATGAATCTGCTGAGGTGGTCTTTGAATTTGCTCATTTCTCGGGTGATACTCAACATTATCACCAGAGTACAACTGGTTCAAATGCCACAAGATACGTTTCTTTTCGGTGTTAATATTAAAATTTAAAAAATGTAAATTGCGGTTGTTCATTATCCACGCTTCAGCATAGAGGCAAATAAAATATCCGCAACTATGGCCGTCTTGCTGAAGTGTGTATTCATTAGTGGCATAAGTCGCAATATGTATTAAATACTCGGAGGTGTTAGTCAATTGAGAAATAATTTCCTTTAATTTCGGCATCCTATCAGGATGATAGTCTGTGTGTTGTTCAGATAATCTATAAGGATCTATTGGCAGTGAGTCGAAGAAATAAAATCCAAACTCACTGTCAAAGATAATGATTGTCCAATGACCTGGAAAGTGTACAGGAAGAAGTAATACTTCTACATCTCTGTCTTGGTCAGTTTGATATGCATATTGCTCGTACGCTAAACCCTCTAATTGCTGATGAGCTGGCTCCGTTATCAGCGGATCAACTACGATAACCTTTTTGCCAGAAATTTTGGCTAAATAGCATAGATAAGCAAAAATGAAACTTTCATTTGGCCATTCAGAGAGTTTATTCCACATAGTCTCAAGGGCACGAGGTCCTGTATTGTCAATATCTCTCTCATAGAGAGGCATAACTGCTCTGCGGCAAATGGTATTTTGGTCGGCAGTCTTTCTAACAGCAAAGTCAAGAGTGTCTAACGTAGAAAAGTCGATATATTGCGCATTATCGTTAATTGGCATAATAGGTACAACATTCACATTTTTTTCTAATTCAGGAATTCCGTGGCTTTCTGCCCGATCCCGGCTTAATTTTCTTTTTTGGGCGTCCACGTTTCTAATTTTCTTTTTTGGGCGTCCACAAAATGCCAAAAAACACATAAAACGCAAAGTTACCACTTTGACGAAAAAGCTTTCACACAGCACATCTAAACTTCAAGTTGTTCAAACAACTTCAACTCTTTTTTCATAATATTCTCCATCGTCTGAAGTTGTGCCCTCTCCCCAACCTCGTTCTGCTCCGACTTCATCTTCATATAAAAAAACTCGATTGAAATTTCGCGAAAACACGTTTTTTCGAAATCCAAAAATAAAAATATTATTTTTGATCAGACTCAAGTGACCCTAGATCAGACTCAAGTGACCCTTAAAAGACGGTCCTAAGACCCGTCTAATTATACTCCCCTTACATTTTCCACCTTTAGACTCAAATATCCCTAGATCAGACTCAAGTGACCCTTAAAAAATTTTTCAAAAATTATTTATCTGCAACGCGTTCTCTTTTAATTTAAAATTTAATTAAAAGTCTGGCGGTTGCCTCCGGCAACGCGTTTTCTGCAACGCGTTCCATTTTGACCTAAAATTAAATTAAAACTCTGGCGGTTGCCTCCGGCAACGCGTTTTCTGCAACGCGTTCCATTTTGACCTAAAATTAAATTAAAACTCTGGCGGTTGCCTCCAACACCTCTAGACTCAAGTATCAATTTTCAGACTCAAGTGACATCTTTGAAAATACTTTCATTGAACCCCCGCAAGTGATTAACTATTATCCAATCAATTTTAAAATTTTTTTAACAATTTTAAGAAAAAATAATTCTGAGACTTATTCTGAGACTTCGGATTCGAAAGAGCTTGACCGTTGTCTGTGACAAAATTCATCAATTCTTGGCGTGAACTAACAATATTCCTCTTCTCAATCTCGACTTCCTTATTAAAGTTCCCATTTCCAATTTTACGCAGCCAATCAGTGAATTGTCTTTCATTTTGTCCCTGACGCATATTAATGTTCAAAGTTTGTATGTTATTTCTGAATAGCGGCCATAATTGAGATGACTGTATACATGAATTTACTTGGTCTCGCATCGAACCTCCAGCAACCACTGGAAGTGACTGCTTGAAGTCTCCGCTGAGAATGATAACCTTTCCGCCAAATGGAGTATTTCTAAGATGTTGCGGAACCATTTGCTTACAAACACGATCAATACCCTCCAGCAATACCCTCCAACGATCAATACCTTTTTTGAAGATGAGTCGATCCTTATTTTTGTAAAAATTATTTATGAGACTCAAGTGTCCAAATACTTAAAAACTCTTTCTCACCCTCCAAATACAATTTCTATACTTGTAGTAGCATTTGATGTAGAGCATTTTGATGTCGATGCCATTTTTGCATTACTATGAAAACTGAAAAATAAAAATATTAATAAGAAATAAATCCTTCCAAATTTTATAAAATAATTTTTGAAAAAATCTAAAAATAATTATTTAGAAATAATTATTTAATAATTATTTAGTTAATAATTATTTAAATAATTAAATAATTAAAATATTTAATAATTAAATATTAAATAATTAAAATTAAACTATTAATTTTAATAATTAAACATTAATATTTAATTATTTTAAATAATTAAATAATTATTTAGTATAATTAGACGGTCCTAAGACCCGTCTAATTATACTAAAAAAAATCCTTCCAAAAAAAAATCCAAAAATAAAAATATTATTTTTGATCAGACTCAAGTGACCCTAGATCAGACTCAAGTGACCCTTAAAAGACGGTCCTAAGACCCGTCTAATTATACTCCCCTTACATTTTCCACCTTCAGACTCAAATATCCCTAGATCAGACTCAAGTGACCCTTAAAAAATTTTTCAAAAATTATTTATCTGCTACGCGTTCCTTTTTAAAACTAAATTAAATGTCTGGCGATTGCCTCCGGCAACGCGTTTTTCTGCAACACGTTCCTTTTTAAAACTAAATTAAAAGTCTGGCGGTTGCCTCTGCAACGCGTTCCATTATAATCAAAAATTAAAATAAACTTAAAAATATATATAATTAAAATCTCTTTCTGCACCCTCCAAATACAATTTCTTATACTTTTTTGCAACGTTTGCCACAACTTTTCCACCTTGCAGACTCAAGTGACCCCTTTAAAAATATTTTTAAAAATTTCATTTATTTTTCTCTTTCAAATGACACCTCATTCATATTTTTACTACAATTACTTCAAAAGTTACAAAATAACGTCCAACGTTGCGTAACTTTGCGAGATCAGACGATATAACGCACAAGAAAAAATTATCATTTTTTGATAAAAAAATTGAAAAATACGACTTCTTTAGATGATCATAACTCGGTCCAAGTAATTCCATTTCACCTTTATGATAGCTCATTTGACGCAGTTTTTCGAGCTGTATCTACGATCTCCCAAACATTTTTCTTTAGCTTTAATGCTCACATTCAAAAAGCTAAAATTACGTCACAAAACATTAAAATTTCTGTTTTTCAAAAATCCCCCGCTTCCCGTCAAACCCCCGCATCCAAAACAAACTTTTTTATAGGTTATTTTTGATGCTCTACAACTTTACTCCCAACAACTTTTCTCTAAAATGCTTAAAAACACAAAAAACACAAAGTTACCACTTTGAAAAAAATTTTGCACACAGCACATCTACCCTTCAAGTCGTTCGATCGACTTCAACTCTTTTTTCAGAATATTCTCCATTCTCTGAAGTTGTGCCCTTTCCCCAAACTCGTTCTGCCCCGACTTCATCTTCGTATAAAAAAATTCATTCGAAATTTCGAGAAAACACGTTTTTTCGAAATATCTAAAAAACTTTCTCCTATCACATGTAAAGTCTATATTTTTCCCATATCCGCTATCAAATTCTCCATCTAACAAAAGAAACCCGATCCCGATATAACCCCTCAAAAGTCTCAAATGTTTTTTTGTTTGTGAGTCGATCGTTATTTTTATATATAGATAACCAGCGCCCTCCGGGCACTGGCTGCAAGCTGTGCGTTAAGTGCAAGAAAATTTGGGATGTATTAAATTATATTTTGGGAGTAAAGGCTGTCTCCAGCGATATTAGAATGTATAAATTTGTGGAAACATTAATATGATGCATTCAAACGGTCATAACTTTGTTCAAGTGTGTCATAAATATTTTCTAGAATCATTTTTAAACTCAGCTCATTAAGAGCTTTCATTTGATATATAACATGCCCAGCGTTCATCATTTTGAAGAAAAATTTGTTTAGAAAAAGTTTCATTTTAATATTTAGGCGGGCCTTCGGCCCGCCTAATTATGTGTTCTATTTAATTAAAAATTACTTTAAAGTCTATCGGTTACCTCCGGCAACACATTTCGGTAACACGTTCCATATTAATTAAAAATTAATTTAAATTCTGGCGGTTGCCTCCGTCAACGCGTTATCTCCAACGCGTCTTTTAATTCAAAAATATATTTAAAAATCTGGCGGTTGCCTCCGACAACGCGTTTTCTGCAACGCCCTCCATTTTAGTTATAAATTAAGCTAAAACTCAGCAATTGCCTCCGGCAACGCGTTTTCTGCAACGCGTTACATTTTAACTAATCATTAATTTAAAACTCTGGTAATTTTAAACTAAAAACTAATTAAAAAACTAAGACATTTGAAAATGAATCATGTGCAATAGGATGGAGCAAAGAACATGGACTTTTACCGAAAATTAAATATTGCAGCAATATTGTTTTAAAAATTACATACTGCGCAGAAAATAAGGTTTTTGTGCTGCTCCGTAGGTAGGTTGGGCATGGTCTTCGCTACACGATGGCCGTGCTTCGCTGGCGGCCGTGCTCGCTTCGCTCGCGGCGGCCGTAGCGAAGCGGCTGCCGCCGTTTCGCTCGACATGCCCAACTTCCTCCGCAGCGGCAAAAACATCTTTTCGCGAAGACAGTATATATTTAATGACAATTTATTTAAGGTACAAAAATGTAAAAAAAATAATTTAGACCCATTTGAACAGATTATTTATGATATTTGTGCCAATTAAAAATTTAAAGTTTAAATTTAATTAATTTTTTCAACTTACTTAAAAATGATTATGCGGTCCGTTTTAAGCATTTTTATAGTTATTTTTAAAAGCAGCGAATAATTTACAAAAGTAAATATTGTTTTTGTACTGTACGCAGCTTTTCGAGATGTATCTTTCATCTCCCAACCATTTTTGCACATCTTTAATGCTCATTTTCAAAAAGCTAAAATTACGTCAAAAAACGTTAAAATTTCTGTTTTTCAAAAATCCATTCAAACCCCCGTTCTTGAAACAAACATTTTTATAGCTTATTTTTGATGCTTTACAACTTCTCTCCCAACAACTTTTCTCAAAAATGCCAAAAAACACATAAAACGCAAAGTTACCACTTTGACGAAAAAGCTTTCACACAGCACATCTAAACTTCAAGTTGTTCAAACAACTTCAACTCTTTTTTCATAATATTCTCCATCGTCTGAAGTTGTGCCCTCTCCCCAACCTCGTTCTGCTCCGACTTCATCTTCATATAAAAAAACTCGATTGAAATTTCGCGAAAACACGTTTTTTCGAAATATCTAATTTTTTTTCTTCTTGACCCTCAATTTTGATAGTTTTCCTATAAACTACATGAAATTCTGGATCGAACAAAAAAAAGATCTCCACTGTATGTTTTCTCAAAAGGTCTGGGGACTTTTTTGAAGATGAGTCGATCCTTATTTTTGTAAAAATTATTTATGAGACTCAAGTGTCCAAATACTTAAAACTCTTTCTCACCCTCCAAATACAATTTCTATACTTGTAGTAGCATTTGATGTAGAGCATTTTGATGTCGATGCCATTTTTGCATTACTATGAAAACTGAAAAATAAAAATATTAATAAGAAATAAATCCTTCCAAATTTTATAAAATAATTTTTGAAAAAATCTAAAAATAATTATTTAGAAATAATTATTTAATAATTATTTAGTTAATAATTATTTAAATAATTAAATAATTAAAATATTTAATAATTAAATATTAAATAATTAAAATTAAATATTAATTTTAATAATTAAAATTAATATTTAATTATTTAAATAATTAAATAATTATTTAGTATAATCTAGACGGTCCTAAGACCCGTCTAATTATACTAAAAAAATCCTTCCAAAAAAAAATCCAAAAATAAAAATATTATTTTTGATCAGACTCAAGTGACCCTAGATCAGACTCAAGTGACCCTTAAAAGACGGTCCTAAGACCCGTCTAATTATACTCCCCTTACATTTTCCACCTTCAGACTCAAATATCCCTAGATCAGACTCAAGTGACCCTTAAAAAATTTTTCAAAAATTATTTATCTGCAACGCGTTCCTTTTTAAAACTAAATTAAATGTCTGGCGATTGCCTCCGGCAACGCGTTTTTCTGCAACGCGTTCCTTTTTAAAACTAAATTAAAAGTCTGGCGGTTGCCTCTGCAACGCGTTCCATTATAATCAAAAATTAAAATAAACGTAAAAATATATATAATTAAAATCTCTTTCTCACCCTCCAAATACAATTTCTATACTTTTTTCAACGTTTCCACAACTTTTCCACCTTCAGACTCAAGTGACCCCTTTAAAAATATTTTTAAAAATTTCATTTATTTTTCTCTTTCAAATGACACCTCATTCATATTTTTACTACAATTACTTCAAAAGTTACAAAATAACGTCCAACGTTGCGTAACTTTCCAGATCAGACGATATAACGCACAAGACAAAATTATCATTTTTTGATAAAAAAATTGAAAAATACGACTTCTTTAGATGATCATAACTCGGTCCAAGTAATTCCATTTCACCTTTATGATAGCTCATTTGACGCAGTTTTTCGAGCTGTATCTACGATCTCCCAAACATTTTTCTTTAGCTTTAATGCTCACATTCAAAAAGCTAAAATTACGTCACAAAACATTAAAATTTCTGTTTTTCAAAAATCCCCCGCTTCCCGTCAAACCCCCGCATCCAAAACAAACTTTTTATAGGTTATTTTTGATGCTCTACAACTTTACTCCCAACAACTTTTCTCTAAAATGCTTAAAAACACAAAAAACACAAAGTTACCACTTTGAAAAAAATTTTGCACACAGCACATCTACCCTTCAAGTCGTTCGATCGACTTCAACTCTTTTTTCAGAATATTCTCCATTCTCTGAAGTTGTGCCCTTTCCCCAAACTCGTTCTGCCCCGACTTCATCTTCGTATAAAAAAATTCATTCGAAATTTCGAGAAAACACGTTTTTTCGAAATATCTAAAAAACTTTCTCCTATCACATGTAAAGTCTATATTTTTCCCATATCCGCTATCAAATTCTCCATCTAACAAAAGAAACCCGATCCCGATATAACCCCTCAAAAGTCTCAAATGTTTTTTTGTTTGTGAACGGGTCGTTATTTTTATATATAGATAACTAGCATATGGGTGTCGTGGGACGATATATTCAGTTGGACGTTATGTATTTGGTTACATCGGGGGAGCATTCATAAGTTTTCTGGGTTTTGGAAAGCCCTGAAGGGCTTTGGGGCGCGCTTCGCGCGCTGCTAGTATTAATATTTGCCGATGCACTATGTTTGGTCACTCATAAATCCGTCCCAATGTGGACCACACATTTTTCTTGGTTATATTTTTAGACTCAGCTCATAGAGAGCTTTCATTTGATATATAACATGCCCAACTTTCCTTGATTCCAGGAAAGTTCAAAATTTGGTCCAGAAATTTGGGTTGAATTTTTCAACCAAATTTTCAAAAAATCATAACATTGTTGGATGGACGGTTTTTTGAACGCTTTAAAGTTCTAACATGTGTAATATAATCTGCTTTATTTTATAAAAATATAATCGAAAAACTCCACATGTTATAACCCCTTCAATTTTTCAAAAAACCGGAAATTTTTGATTTTTCAGAAAATCCACCCTAAGACCCCCTAACTTCAAATTTTTCGAAAATTTTTTCTGATTGAAAAATTTCTAATTTTTTTCTTTATTTAATAATCCTTAATTGATTTGGATCCGTCCAAAACTCACAAAGTTATGGCAGATTTAAAATTTGCAAAATTATTTTTTTTTTTTTTTTCCGAGAAAAATTTGCAAAATTATTTTTTTTTTTTTTTTTCGAGAAAAATTTCTCATATTCGGACATAATAGGTTCTAATATGCGCTAATAACGAATTCGATGTCCATTTATTTCTAAAAATTTTTTTCCAGTGAGTTATAGCCGACATAAGTTCAGTCCTTGACTGAAAATTTGCTTTTGTTCAGATTTATGCCTGTTTTTAACCGTGCTCAGCCATATTTTGCAACTTTCATTGCAAAATACGCCCAGAGTACACCGCGAGGAGGTGCACGATGGTAAACAGGAAACCATATACTCCGCACTGGGCTAAGAAAGGGGATTAATTTATAATAAACAGCCAAGAATTAATGGGAGAATAAGAAATGGGGGTATAAGAAAGGTTATACAAAGTGACTTAGTCAAATTGTATACCACGGGCTACCACATTTTGGATCAGGACGTTGCCATCACCATCACGTGGTTTATTAGGGGCAAATATACGAATGAAAGTACTGTTAGTACACCGGGATAAGGCAGTATAAAGCTGTCCGTGGGCAAAGGGTTCATCTGAGAAATCTATGCCCAGCCTCTCACATGTCTGGCCTTGGGCCTTTGTAATAGTCATGGAGAAGGCTATCCGGACAGGGAATTGGAATCGAACGAAGCTAACCCCATCGGGGCGCTTGTCCTTATATTGGGCCCGGGTCCGGGAAATCCCCACAGTTAACCCCTGGTTATTGGATAAGCCAGAAATAGTTTCGGCTTCTATTAAATTGGTGGTGAGTCTACGAATTATGAGGCGGGTACCATTACACAAGCCTTTGCTTGTGTTAAGGTTTACAAGAAGTACAATAATAGCACCTACTTTGAGGTGTAAATGGTGGGCGGGCATTCCAGATGGGGTTAAGGTATTAAGATTAGAAACATCAAATTGGGCCGCATATGGGGATAACGGGTCTTCAGTTAGACATTTGTCTACTGAATAATAGTCCATGGATTGACTATTAAAAGAGGAGAGGACAAGGTCATTATTAAGGTCTACGGATCTATTAGTAGGAGCGAGCATTAATCTTGTAAGAAGTTCGTTACTTGGAATATTAAAGCCACGGTCGAATACGAAAGAAATTAATTCATCGCGCGTTTCTACAATCATTGATTTGGGGAGAGCAATTTTTTCGCGGGAGATATCGGTACCAAGATTATAAAGCCATTCTTTGAAACGGATCTCAGAAGGCAGGAGGCGCATATTTTGCATTAATCGGGTCTTAAGAAACAATTTATAAAGTTGGGAGCATTGAATAGAAACTGTTACTTGGGCTTCGGGGGAGGAAGAATTAATTACGACTGGGAGTGATTGTTTCCAATCACCGCTGATAATTACAACTTTACCAGCGAAGGGGATATTATGTTTGTGGGGTACCATGGTCCGGCATAAGAGGTCGACATTTTCGAATAATGTCATCTCGAGCATTGTTATTTCATCAATGATGATAACATCGCTCTCGATAATTCGGCGGCCAAAATAGCTTTCGAATGGGACTGAGGGAATTCGGCCCGGTTCATGGTCAATGCCAAAGCGAAATGCGGAATGCAAAGTCATGCCACCGGCATAAAACTTTGTGGAGGCGATACCAGTCGATGCTGTTGCAAGGACTTTGTTACCTAACCTCCTTAAATGGAATAATAAGAAATTTAATAAGAATGTTTTCCCAGTGCCCCCATCTCCTGATAAGAAGAAAAGTTTATTTTGGGAATTAGGATCTCTTACAGAATTAAGAATTAAATTAAAGAAATTATTTTGTTCGGGATTTAATTGGGCACTGACAAATGATGTTGTGTCGACAGTTGCGTCAACATCATCATCATTTACATGTTGGGGGAAGAACTCATCAACAGCTCTATTTGGGTCGTCAGTGAGGGAATTATTAGGAAGGGGGAGACCATAATCAGACATTTGCTTGCCATTAGCAAGCAAATATCTTTCAATTATAGCCAGGGCCCGGTCAATACGAAGTGGACGTTCTGCATCAGAGCAGCGCCGGTCATACATACTATCTATGAACATGTTCCAAAGATGAACTGCATCTATGACACAGTCATCAGTCGAACCAAATACAAGGATATTTACGAACAATTGTCTCATTTGGGAAGGGGTAAGAGAATAAGAACCCTCTCTTAAAGTTCGCTCCCATACGGAGTTATCTTCAAAGAGGCCACGTTGTCGGGCAGCTTCGGCAAAAGTGGTGTACTTTATACCATTAACTGTAAGAAGGTGATCGGGATCCCCGGGGAAGTGTTTCATAAGAACGTATAGTGCAAATTTTTCAAGGTCGCGGGGGGAAACATGGTAAATTCGTCCTAAAACTGGTTGACCCCATACAGTTGATTGTTTACGTGGTTCCCAAGTTTTGGTGTCAGTATGAAATGTATAGGTTTCGGGGAGATTTTCAAATAAGATATTTTTAACTTTAGGATCTTAAAAATATCAGTTCATCTTTGGAACATGTTCATACTATACGTTCTTATGAAACACTTCCCCGGGGATCCCGATCACCTTCTTACAGTTAATGGTATAAAGTACACCACTTTTGCCGAAGCTGCCCGACAACGTGGCCTCTTTGAAGATAACTCCGTATGGGAGCGAACTTTAAGAGAGGGTTCTTATTCTCTTACCCCTTCCCAAATGAGACAATTGTTCGTAAATATCCTTGTATTTGGTTCGACTGATGACTGTGTCATAGATGCAGTTCATCTTTGGAACATGTTCATAGATAGTATGTATGACCGGCGCTGCTCTGATGCAGAACGTCCACTTCGTATTGACCGGGCCCTGGCTATAATTGAAAGATATTTGCTTGCTAATGGCAAGCAAATGTCTGATTATGGTCTCCCCCTTCCTAATAATTCCCTCACTGACGACCCAAATAGAGCTGTTGATGAGTTCTTCCCCCAACATGTAAATGATGATGATGTTGACGCAACTGTCGACACAACATCATTTGTCAGTGCCCAATTAAATCCCGAACAAAATAATTTCTTTAATTTAATTCTTAATTCTGTAAGAGATCCTAATTCCCAAAATAAACTTTTCTTCTTATCAGGAGATGGGGGCACTGGGAAAACATTCTTATTAAATTTCTTATTATTCCATTTAAGGAGGTTAGGTAACAAAGTCCTTGCAACAGCATCGACTGGTATCGCCTCCACAAAGTTTTATGCCGGTGGCATGACTTTGCATTCCGCATTTCG
>ABLG01002444.1:0-13476 GCA_000172435.1 Meloidogyne hapla
AAGGCTGTGATTTGTTTCTTAACAATTATGGGCAAATGGAGAAGAAAATATGTTTAAGAAAAAGTTTTGCTCTTTAAATATATATTTATTTTTGAAAAACAAAATAGTTTTTTATTTAAACGAAATTACAAAAATAAATAAAAAATAAAAATACAAAAATTAAACAAATTAAATAAATTATCATTTAAATTCGACTCTCCCAGTTAAGTCAATTCTCGAAATAATTCCAAATATTCCCGGCCTATCACAAGAGAAAATTTCTAGATAATATCAGCCTATAATTTTAAAACCTAAAAAATCTCAAAAAAACGGGTATCCTTGATATAATTAAATATTATTTATTTTTCTTCACCACCTTTGGTGGTTATTTCGAATTAAAAATGTTATTTTATTTAAAAAAATATTTATTAAATTATTTTAATTAAAACAAAAATATATTTTTTTAATTTTATTTGATTTTATTAAATATTTAAATAGGAATATTTAGAAGAGTTTTTTCAGTAAATTTATATATTTATTTTATTTAAGAATCTACTTAATAAATATATTTATTTAAATATTATTTGGCTGTTAAAGAAAAAAAAATTTAAGTAAATACGCGCATCATCTCAACACATTTAAAGCAATAAAAGTGCAAATTAAAGGAAAATTGAGGAGAAAAATATAAAATTACGCCAAAGGCATTAAAGTTTTACGCAAGTTTTTAAGCCTTTTTTATTGAAAAATTGAAAGAAAAATAAATTAAAAAAATGTTTTTTTTTTTTATTTTTATAATGGATAAATTTTTATTAAAAAAATTTTTTTATTGAAATAAAGAAAAGAAGAAAAAGATGAATTATTTGTAAATTAAAGAAAAATTTTCTAATTTATTTGAACAATTTATTTATTTATAAAATTGTAAAGCTTTGGATAATATTTTAATAATTATTATTAAAAAAAATTTTTTTTTAATTTTTTTCATGTTTTTAAAGTTTCAAAAGTTTATTTTTTGGATTAATTAAATTTTTAATAATTGAAAATTTTTTTAATTTTTCAATTATAATTTTTCAAGTATTAATCAAAGCGAAAAAAATTATTTTATTAAATTTTTTCCAATTAAATAAAAATTAAATTAATCCAAATATATTTTTTATTAATTTAAATGTTCTTAAAATATAAAATTAGATATAAAATAAATATTAAAAAAAGAATAATTTTATTAAAACTATAAGCTTTGTTGTAGTTTAAAATAAAATACAAATATTTTTTTATTAATATCAAAAATTAAAGCTCAATAAATATATTATAATTTAATTATTTTAAATAATTTTAAAATAAAATATTATTAGTATTTTCTTGATTATTTCTTCATTCCATCAAGAGAGATTGGCACATTTAATTTTATGTTTTTAGAAGAAGATTGAAAAATAAAAAATAAAAAGTCTAGAGAGAGGATTTTTGATTATTTAAAATTTAAATTGAGAAAGAAAAAAAACTATTAGAATTTATTAAATAAAAAGGTAATAGGTATATTTTTAATTACTAATTTTCTATAAAATTTCCCATAAAAAATATTTTTTTTGAATTTCTTTATTTATTTAATTAGAAATTTATTTTTAAATTAATTTTTAATTATTTTTTAACAGAATTTTATTTTTTAATATTTAAATTTTAATAGCATTAATAGCATTACGTAATAAAATGTGTCACATCTGTCTACTAACAGCATCTTTACATTTTGAAAAAATTAAATTAGAAAATTTCTTTTAAAATTAAAAATAAAATATTTAAAAGTACTACAAACTTTACTAATTTTAATTAAAAATGTTTGCGTAGTAAAACAATTCCAACAAAAATATGCCAATCGAAATTGTTAAATATTTTTTTGGCTAGGGTATCGCTCACGAACACAATAAAAAATAAGTTTTTCTCGTGTAATAAGATGCGACAAGTTCAAAAAACACTATAAAAGTACTCAAAACGGTCTACCGTGAAGTTTAAAAAATTTTGAAAAAAATTAATTTTCCCACAACCCTAAATATGACGTATAAATTAATTTTCCCACAACCCTAAATATGTCCCACAACCCTAAATATGTTTAAAAAATAAGAAAAAGTTTTATTTAAAATTATAATTAGCTACAATAGCACAAATAAGCTGCTCAAAAGGGTCAAAAGGGGCCATGGCCGCCTATTTTTCCTCGTTCTCGTTCTTTCAAACAATACCAATCAACAATCATTTCACGTGAAAATTTGTACCTTGAACAAATTATTAAATAGTTCTTCGCTAAAAGATGTTTTTGCCGCTGCGGAGGAAGTTGGGCATGTCAAGCGGAACGACGGCCGCCGCTTCGCTACGGTCGCCGCGAGCGAAGCGAGCACGACCGCAGCGAAGCACGGCCATCGTGTAGCGAAGACCATGCCCAACCTACCTACGGAGCAGCACAAAAACGTTATTTTCTGCGCAGATTGTAATTTTTAAAATACTAACCATGCAGCAATTGTGGTTTTTGAAACGGGTGTATCATTTTCATCTTCCATTGTTTCTTTTTGGCATTTTTTGTATGTGTATCCCTCGCAGAATGAGTACATTATACTAAAATTATGTTTTTTACATTTCATAAAATTTTTACCTGTAAATTTTTGTTATTGGTGTATGCAATTGAGCAAACCAGGTATTTTGTAATAGTGATTGAGTTCTTCGACATTTTGAACAATAAAACCGCCCATATGTACCAAAATTTTGAAATTTCATCAATGTTTTGCGATGTATTTCATATTTTTGACCACTACAATATTTTGTTTGTTGTAAAAGTCTATTATATTTGCTCCATTTTATTGCAAGTGCTTCAGTTTCAAAAGTTCTAATGATTTTTTTATGATTCCACATCTAAAAACAGAAAAATTTGGGTTGTGGGTTCGAATCCGCGCGGGAAAATTAATTTTTTTCAAAATTTTTTAAACTTCACGGTAGACCGTTTTGAGTACTTTTATAGTGTTTTTTGAACTTGTCGCATCTTATTACACGAGAAAAACTTATTTTTTGTTGTGTTCGTGAGATACCCTTACCAATTTTTTTATAAAAAATGTATAAAAAATTACCTAAAAATTTTTTTTAGTAATTTATTAAAGATTTTGCTCAAGGAGCTGATAAAAATCTATGTAGAATTTGGAAATTTAGGAAGAGGAAAAAGAAAAAGCTTTGGACTGTCTAAAAAACGTCATTCTAGCAGGAAATTATTTTCTATAAAAATATACAAAAATAAACGTAGAATTACGAAAAAAATTTTTTAAGCTTTATTGCTGTGTCAAAAAAGGAAATTAATTCTTTTGGTAATGTTTATGTTTATGTGGTTAAAAAGAAATTAATATATAGTATAAAATATAGTATAAAAGCGTATAATATAGTATAAATTAATATATAGTATAAAATATAGTATAAAAGCGCTAGCTTTTAGACGCTTGGAACCTATTCTTAATCTACAACCAACCTACAACAACAACCAACGTCAACAACCAACAACATAGTCTATCTCCAACACACAGTCTTATTCCTATTGTACTCTTGCTATTGTATTTCTACCCTTGTGATAAAGCACATTGTTAGTTAACCTAGTAGTCTACAATTATTCTGTTACGTGAATACGTAACAGAAATTGGCGCGGTCACAGTCGAATCATATTAAAAAAACCGAAGACAAAAATGAGCTTAGTCGATAAAATTCGCGAGTGGTACAAGCCCAACAAAGTAAAAAGTTCATTCGAAATATTATCAGTCGCGACAGGGCATAAATTCGATTGGTTAAAAAAAGAAGTCTTGCTAAATGGAGTTAAAGTCGAATTCATTCTTGATTCTGGAGCACAAATTAGTTGCATTAACGAACATACTTGGGAAAAAGTCGGAAGCCCAGTCCTAACCAAAGTCAATTTTTCGGGTAAAAGTTACACGGGAGACGAATTCGCGATTTTAGGAAATTTTGTTAGCAAAGTCGAACTAAATGGAGTCGAAGAGAACTTATTAGTCTATGTAACCAAAGAAAAGATGAACCTCTTCGGCTTACCTTGGATAGTCAATTTTGAAAAAAGATTGGGTTACCCAATAGTTACAAGCATACTCCAAAATGAAATCAAGTCCATGGTCAAAAATAATGAATTAGTATATGTTGTTGAAAGTAATAGTCCAGAAATCCAGACAGAATTAAAAAACAAATTCAGTCGAGTATTCGAAGAAGGCCTTGGGCATTGTAGTAAGATGAAAGCCCATCTTCATCTAAAGTCGGAAGCAAAACCAGTATTTGTTAGAGCTAGACCAGTACCAATAGGAGTCAAAAAAGCCGTTGAAGATGAAATTGACCGATTATTAAGTATTGGTGCTATTAACCCAATTGAATTCGCTAATTGGGCAGCACCTATTCTTGCCGTTAAAAAGGCAAATGGCAAAATCAGAGTATGTATTGATTATTCAACAGGATTAAATGAAGCCTTAGAGCTAAATAAGTATCCATTACCGACACCTCAGGAAATTTGGGCTGAGATGCACGGAAACAAAGTCTTTTCACAATTAGATTTGCGTGATGCATATCTCCAAATTGAATTAGATGACGAGTCTAAAAATTAGCCAATATAAACACGCATCGAGGCTTATTCGAAGTACAACGATTACCATTCGGTGTAAAGTCAGCACCTGCAATATTCCAAAAGTTAATGGATGAATTAATAAGCGGACTAAATGGAGTATTTTGCATATTTGGATGATCTGATCATAGTCTCTAAAAATGAAAGAGAACATAAAGAAGTCCTATTTGAATTATTCGAAAGGATTGAAAATTATGGATTAAAAATCCAATTAGAGAAATGCAATTTCTTTAAGTCAGAATTAAAATTTTTGGGTCACATAGTCTCGAAGGAAGGAATTAAACCAGACCCTGAGAAAAAGTCAATTATTCAAAAATTACAAAGACCCAAAGATGTTAAAGAACTAAAATCAGTCATGGGTACAATTAATTATTATGCAAAATTTGTGAGGGAAATGCACGAAGTCAGAGGCCCATTAGACAAATTATTACAAAAGAATATAGAATGGAAATGGGAAGATGAACAAGAGACCTCATTCGAAAAAATCAAGTCAATTCTAAGTTCAGATCTCTTGTTAACACATTTTGACCCTCAATTCGAAATCATAGTTACAGCAGATGCCTCAAATTATGGAGTCGGAGCTATGATCTCCCACAAATTCCCTGACGGAAGTGAAAAAGCAATCGAATATGCTAGTAAGTCTTTAAGTCAGTCTGAGAAAAATTATGGGCAAATTGAAAAAGAAGGATTAGCTTTAGTATTTGCAGTCCAAAAATTTCATAAAATGTTATTTGGTCGCAAATTCAAATTAAGAACAGACCACAAACCATTAGTAAGCATATTCGGAAATAAAAAAGGAATTAAAGTCCAAACCAGCCTCGCGACGTTACAAAGATGGGCATTAATTTTGACAAATTATGATTTTGATATAGAATTTGTAAGTACGGAAAAATGGGTATGGCTGATAGTCTTTCAAGATTAATAAATAATAGTATTGAAAATGAAGATAAAATAATTGCATTAGTCGAATTTGATAGTGGTCCACCAGACGAGATAAACCAAGTCGAAGACACAGTCAAACATGTATTAAATATAATGTTAGAAGAATTACCTGTAGATAACAAGCAAATTAGAATCGAAACAGAAAACGATCAAATTCTTAAAAAAGTCAAAGAGTACATTTGTAATGGCTGGCCTAAACAAGTAGAAAATCATGAATTATTATTTTGGTCAAGCCGAAGACAGGAATCTACAAATAGTCGATGACTGTATTCTATTCGTAAACAAAGTAGTTATTCCATTGACATTAAGAAACAAAATCCTTGAGTCATTACATGCTTCACATTCAGGAATTGTTAGAATGAAAAATCTAGCAAGAGAGTATGTTTATTGGCCAGGAATTAACAAAGAAATTGAAGAAATGTCCGCAAATTGTAAATCATGCCAAGAAACGATTAAAATACCAGTTAAAAATGAATTAAGTCCTTGGCCAGTACCAAATAAGTCTTGGGAACGAATTCATATTGATTTTGCAGGCCCTTGTAAGGGATGGCAAATTATACATGATTATAATTGACGCATATTCAAAATGGCCTGAAGTATTTACAAATACTACCACTTCAGCCAAAGATTCAATTAAAAATTTAGAATGGGCATTCTCACATTACGGATTTCCAAAGACCATAGTCTCTGATAATGGTAGTCCATTCCAATCTTACGAATTCAAAAATTATTGTAAAAGTAAGGGAATCAACCAAGTATATAGTCCACCATATCATCCTCAGTCAAATGGACAAGTCGAACGATTCGTAGATTATTTCAAGAGGATGATGAAGAAAAATTGGGGAAAAAAGTAATTGGCTCCAAGAAGTATTATTAAATTACAGAGCCACACCCCATGAGTCATTAAATGGAAAGTCACCTGCTGAAGAATTTTTAAATAAAAAATTACGAATTGAATTATCATTAGTCAAACCAGAAAAGTCAACAAATTCTATAAATAATAGAAGAGAAGAAATAAAGAGAAAAAATGAAGTCGTGGTTTGATAACCATCATGGAGCAAAATCCCGAAAATACGAAATTGGAGACAAAGTCTTGTTTAGTAATTACAGTAAGAATAAAAACACAGAATGGTTGGTCGGAAAAATAGTAAATCGGAACGGAGTTGTATATAAAATTCAGTCAGATAAATTGAGAGCAATAATAAGTCGACATATAAATCAGTTAAGAAACTGTAAATATAATGAAAATCAACAGTCAGTAAATTCTTGGTGGAAAAATAGACAAAATAATATCCAAATAAATAGTCCTAAAATAAATAGTCCAAACGAAAGACAAATTATTCGAGTAGATAACAGCCCAAGTCCAATGACATATTCAAAAAGAATAATTAGACCAACAAAAAGGTTGGTAGTCGAAAATACAAAGTCACAAAGTTATAGAGAAGAACCCATAAAATATTTAAATAACTGGATAAATCAAAGGAAAAACACAGTCGAAGAATACGCGAAGACAACCGATCAAGCTCCGTCGTCGAGCGGATGAAGATGAGCCAGATGATGTTGTTGTAATAAATAAATAAATTTTGTGATAATATTATTGTTCATTTGTAAAAAATTTTTTGTATTGCCCCCTTATATTTATGTATTGTATTTTTGCCCCTTTGTATGTATTTCTTGTTGGAGATATTCGTCATAGTCTAAATAATTCTAAAAAAGTGAAATGGATAAAAAACAAAAACATAGTTCTAAATGATTTAAAGAAAGTTAAAAAAACACATAGTCTAAATCAATAAAAATAGTATAGTCTAAATTTAATTAAAGGAGGGAGGTGTTAGGTATAGTATAAAAGCGCTAGCTTTTAGACGCTTGGAACCTATTCTTAATCTACAACCAACCTACAACAACAACCAACGTCAACAACCAACAACATAGTCTATCTCCAACACACAGTCTTATTCCTATTGTACTCTTGCTATTGTATTTCTACCCTTGTGATAAAGCACATTGTTAGTTAACCTAGTAGTCTACAATTATTCTGTTACGTGAATACGTAACATTTATGTTTATGTGGTTAAAAAGAAATTAAAAGTAAAAATAAATAAAAAAATCCTTAAAAGGCTTTTACTAAAAACTTAATCCTAAAAATATCAAAAACAAAACAATTTTTTTACAAATTTATTTATTCAATAAAAAATACAATGAGTATATACATACAAAAAATACAACAAATGTGAGAGAAAATATGGGCACAATATGTGAATATAAATAATCAATGTACAATTATGAGGGAAAAGAGAACTACAATTGCTAATAGAATATCACATTCACTGATTTCCGCGCTTTCTTTTGTACTTCCGCTCCAATTCTTTGCGCTCGTCTCTCTTCCTCTTAATCAGTTCTTCATATTCCTTGATGAACGCGTCAACACCGTTCGCTTTGTCTACTCTGTTCAGTCGGCCTTTTTCCAAGGCAATGTCGATGAGTGCACGATGAAGAAAAAGATACTGAAAAAAATTAAAGTTTAGATAAGGCAAATGAGGATTTTGATCTTTTAAAAAAGCACCTGCAAATCAGTTTGTATTGCATGAGCCCTCTGGTCTCGCAATCGCTGGAATATTGTAGACATTTGCACTTCTCGGTCGTTGGCGATCAGATCCCGATAGGCCATTTCGATGGCCGCATAAGTTCCAGTACGACCTGTAAATGAAAAAATGAAAAATCACAAGTTTTATCCATAAACAATCCTTAAAACTGACCAATTCCAGCACTGCAGTGAATGAGCACAGAGCATTTTCGCGTCATAGCTAGCTTTTGGACTGTTCCGCGGAGTTGTGGGAACGCGGCTGGAGAAAGTGGCACATCTCGATCCGGCCATCCATCGTAAAGAAGGTGGACGACCTCGACGCTTTGCCCGTTCGGAAGTGATGCCTCGAGAACCGTTCTGTGCACGCTTGGATTAGCTACAGTAACATGAGTTGCCTCCTTGACTGATACGGTCACGTTCCCATACAGCGTTGGCTCCGCAGGTATGTAGTCGGCGCACTTCTCACGGCCTTCCTCTTGGTTCTGGCAGAGCTGGACGATGACCTTAACAAAAATAAAGCAAAACTGATAAAGCAAAACTGCTCTTCATAAAGCAAAACTGCTCTCTCTAATTAACTCACCCCGCAATTTTGCTCAACAACCATTGTCCAGAAGTTGGCAATGGAGCTGTCGATCGGACCCTGAGCGCAGATCATCGGAAATTCAGAGCCCTTCACTTTCGACGCATGAACGTAGTCACTACCTAAAAAGGTGAAAGAATATTTGTTCAGCAGGCGTATCTCCCCCCGTCACCTTCCGGTCCATTTCTCAGGACAACCCGCGATTGGTCGA
The DNA here is from genome assembly GCA_000172435.1 of Meloidogyne hapla. NCBI lineage: Eukaryota > Metazoa > Nematoda > Chromadorea > Rhabditida > Meloidogynidae > Meloidogyne > Meloidogyne hapla. Next base: position 8,930 of record ABLG01002444.1, read on the forward strand.
TGAGGGCAACATCTGGGTAACGGTTGAGCTCGGCATTTCCATCGTCCTCGAAGGCATTGGTTGTCACGCGCTTTGACCTGTAGGTTGCGAGGTCGTTGACGAACTTTTCCCGGATGCGTCTGATACCGCCGTGCCGCACTAGAGCTGTAATAACAAAATGATTATTTATGAGCAAAAGAGCTCAATAAGTATCGAAGAACGCACTATAGAACCAGCGTTGGGCTGCTGTACCATGCTGCGAGACAGTTGATCCCGTTGATTGCGTTTGAGGTCTACGAGGAGGATCTCCAGAACCGCCACCAGAACCACCACGAGCCTGACGATCAACAGTTGCACGTGAACTAGGACGCTTTAGAACTGAACTTAGACGCCTGCCTCCTTCGGTGTCGTACTTTTGTTTGCTTTGACGGTTCCTGCCAGATCGCCCTTTCTGAAAAAAATAAATGATAAAAGATTAAGAAAGCCGAAGAATTTGGCAATTAGCTAAACTCACATTTGTGCTTGTTCGTCGGTCCACCATATTTTGTTGCCGCAGGATTGAGTTGTCGAACAGATGAGAAGGAAGTGCGCTTGAAGTGGCCAAGTAGTCGGAGGAGCTGGCAAGTAGTTGACAGGAGAGTTGACGATAACCTACTGAAATAATTGCTGCTTTTATATCATTTTTTCCAAATCTATCACAAAATCTATATAAAAACCTCAAAAAATCCTTATCATCAAATCAAATACTCTACCGGTAATCTATCAAATTTGTTTTCATCATCTCAACAATAAATTTCTACTTTCAAAATGTCTTCATCTAATGAACAGCTTCCTGCGCCAACTGGTTCTCCTCCGCGTTCGCCTGAAGATGATTCGAAGACGAAAGGGTAAAGCTCTTAATTCTTTTTAATTTTATTAATTATATACAGTAATTTGCTCACTTTTCAGTAAATATCGGTTCGAGGTTGCAGTCCTCACTTTGGCCACCATGATCTTTGCTGTTTGCATCCTTCAGGCATTGGCCACTTCTGAGTTCTTCATCGTTCGACTTGGAGTCCTGCCGTTTGCTTTGTTCTTGACTTTCTTTGGATATGAGGCAAGCAATGAACAAAGGATTTAACTAAAAAATTTTAGTGGGTCACCTACTTCTCTGATGCCTTGACTCGTCGCAAGAGGGCCTACTTTGACGTGAGAAACATTCTAGAGACATATCAGCCGCGGAGAAACACCGATTTGGCTCGTCAATTCAGAGTAAATTGCTCATTATTTTTTGTGAATTCAGAAATTTTTAGCCTGATCCGCCAACTCCAAGTGTTTCGAACCAACCGACAAAAGCTACTCGTGTTGCTGTTGATGCTGGCCCGAATGCTGGCGGTGATACGGGAGGCGGGGCGAGGAAGGACTTTGCTGCTTGGAGGCGTGAGGTGAAAATATGAATTTTAGACAGAAAATATCTTTTAAAAAATATTTAGCACTATGAGAACGAATATGCTGTTGCTATGCAGGCACGTCAAGGACAAGTAAGCCTCTACGAACCAGCTCCTGGCGAAACTATCAACGATACTTCTACAGATACAAACGACAACGGAACTGGCAATTCAGTAATTCCTGCTGATAGTATTGAACAAATGAAGGCATCTAAATCGTCTACGAAAGAAAAACAGGCTGAGGGTTCAAAGGATGGCAAAACCGATGAGAAGAAGGAAGAGTCTAAAGAAGAATCAAAGGAAAAGGCTAAAGAAGAGGCAAAGCCGGCAGATGATGACAAGAAGAAAAAAGAATCTAATGAACCTTCTAATACTCCAGAGAAGAAATAAAAGGGAAAAAGATGAAGGAAAATGAAGATAAAAAAGAGATATTGTTGATATAATTAATTTGTAGGATTGTAAATAAAATATTATTCTTATTGTATGTATTGTGTTCATTAATTAATAACTGTAAATTATTGTATACCATAAACTTTCTTGTCTTTTATTTCTTTAATAAATTATTTTCTCCAATACATCCTAAGGGAATCTATGAAATTAAAAAGACTTGAACTATGAAAAGCTCTTAACATTTGTTATTGAATTTATCTTTTTGAAGGTCTATGAATTTGAAATTCCTTCACAACAGCCCAACTTAATCTCTCTGTCAATATGAATAATTTTTAGAATTAAAAAAATACATTTTTTATTCACTTTTTATTCAAAAATATTCTTTCGAGATCAATTAAACACAAAATTGTTTTTTTATATATTATATAACAAAATATATCTCTCTTCGTTTCTTATTAATAATGAACAAGATAAAGAGGTTCTGTCCTTTTTAATTCTCTTGTTTCTTTTTGTGGACCAAAAAGTCTTCCATTTCCTCCTCCCAATAATAATTGTCCATGGGGAGTTCCAATTTTACGTAAAATACTTAAATGATGCATTCTTTTACGTCGAGAATGTGTAAAAGAAGATTTTTGATTTTCTGATAATTTTTTAGAAGAAATTGAAATTCTATTTTGTAAAGCTTTGACTGCCTCTTCTGGAAGTGCCATAAATCCTAATAAACGAACTGGCTGATTTTTTTGTTGAGAAAATAATATATCTTCTTTATTATTATTTTTCTTTTCATTATTTTCTTTTACTTGATGAATAACTGTTGATAATACTGTTTTTGCACCTTTGGATGAAGCAAATGGCACAAACTAGAAAAAATAAAAATAAGAATAATTTAATTAAATATTTCTTTTAATTTTTTACTTAATATTAATTTTTTAATTTAAAAATCTCTCTCCCTCTCCCTCCCTCCCCAATTATATAAATATTATTTCAAAAATTCACTAATATTTTTTTTAATTTTTTAAAATATATCAAACTCTTCATTTAAAATAGCCTTATATAAATAACCTTTATATTTTGTATTTCTTTACTTGCTATTTTTAGAATTTTAAAAGGTTTTTTCATCTCTTAATAAATTTTATAATTTTCTTTAAAATACAAATCAATTTTTTTTTAATTTAAAGGATTATATATAAATTATTTAGAACATATTTATTGAACTAAATCCCTTTTTTACCATCATAAATTTTTTATTTATACTAAATTGCGTCAAATAATTTTTTATATAATTTTTTCTTTATTTTTCCCATATTTTGTGTTTATTGTTATTTAGAAGAAAATAACTCAAAAATAATAATTCTTATTATTTGACGTAAATTAAATAAGTAGAAGTAAAAGAAAAGTGCGCAACTTTTTTTTATAAATTTTTTTTAATTTTTAAATGATCATAGTCCGACGTATATTCTTAAGAATAAAAAAAAAAAGAAAAGAGAGGAAATATATTTATTTTTTATTGAAATATTGTTAAGGTAAGAGTTAATTCAAAAAATATTTTTCCAATATTATATTTGAGAAATTTAAAGTTTAAATGCTTTATTATTTTGTCGAAATTTGGTACAAAAAAAGATATAAACCAGCTCTTTATTATTTAAATTAAAAGAAAGATAAGGTTAATAATTTATTCTTATTAGCCTATTCCAATCTCTAATATTGAATGACTTTATTAAAATATCCTTTTTTAGTACTTATTTAATATCTACTCAAATAAAGCCTTTCTTTATTTAAAAAATATTTTAAAAAATTTCTTATCTTTCCTTTTTTGTAATTTGATTCTAATAAACATATTTTATATTTAAATTATCTACTAAAACACATCATTTATCCACCTACTTTTAATCTTTCCTTTTAACCTTTTTAAAAAAAGTATATCATTTTTCTAAGAAGGAGGAAAAATAAAATAAATTTATGTGAAGTCTTATTTATAATTAAAAAATAAAACATTATTTTTAAAAATGAAATAATATACTAATTTGTTTTTTCTAATAAATGATGGTATTTAGTGAAGTAAAATAAAAATATAATTTTTTTACTTCCAAAATGATTTCATAAAAAAACAAGAGAATCAAATTGCTAAAAATAATATTTACTAAAAAAATATGTAAAAAATATTATTGTTTTACAATAAAAATGAAATTTTTTTTAAAAATTAAAGAAAAAAAATATTTTCGTAGAAAAAATAAAAAATTAATTTTAATTTTTTAATTGAATAATAATTTAAAAGAAAACAATTAAAAATAACCCATCGGAAATGCCTAAAAATAGAAAAACAAAAGAAAAGGCTTTTTCCTACTTTAATCATTTATTTTTAATTTAAATAAGCATCCGGAAATGAAAAAAAATTAATTAATTTTTTTTTATTTTTGTTTTGAATTTTTGGAATTTTAGTTAAATAAAAAAATATCGGAAATAGGATTATTTCTTTAATATTTTTTAATTTTTTCTTCTTTTTTCTTTGTTTATTTGCCTTTTAATGTTTTTAAATATTTTTTACGTATTTGGTATTTAAAATAAAAAAATTAATATTTATATATAAAATTTAAATTTATTGGATATAAAATATTTAATTAAAATAAAAAATTTATATTGGTCATTTTTTAAAGAAATTTTAATTAAAATAAATGACTTAAAAATACACATAGGAAAGATCTATTTAATGACTTAAAAATAAAAAAATATGAAGAACTAGAATAAAAGAGT
>ABLG01002443.1:0-13510 GCA_000172435.1 Meloidogyne hapla
TTTATTTTCTTCTTTAACGGTCATACGGGAAAGAGCACGGAGAATGATTTTTTTGATTTATTTTGATTTATTCTTTGTAGTAGGAAATAATTAAATAATACTCCGCCCATATCCTCACCCTCAACTCTCTAAAATATTATAAATAAAAGAGATCCTTTATTTAATTCATTTTATATATGTTAATAAATTTTTTAGGCCAGTTGTCCATTTTTTAGACTTTTTATTAATTTTTTGTTTGGTCAGCTTAAACATATTATAAGCTAAGTATATTACTTAATTTAGTTTCATTTGAATCTTTCTTATATATTTTCTTAAAATATTTATATTTTAATATAAATATTAACGGTTTTATTTAATTACAAAAATATATTAAAGTTGATTTTATAGGTATTTATTTATGTTTTTTTATGATTTTAACAATTTTTCTTTTAAATTTTTTATTAAAGTATTTTTTATTTTTTTTTAGTTTAACAAAGTTTTCCTATTTTTTAAAATTATTTACTTGAATAAACAAATTATTTTAAAAATTGACATTTTAATTTAATTTTTTCTTTTCATCATCTTTTAATCTTTAAAACATAAAAATAAAATTTTTAAATATTAAAAGAAAATATTTTACTAAATTACTTGAAATAAATTTTAATATAAAATAAATATTTTTAGACAATATATTAGACAATTATATGTTAGACTTTTTAATATATCAAAATATCACATTCTTTTTAAAATAAATATTTTGCCCTTAATTGTTTTTAAATAACTGAGGAAAAAGAAAAAAATTGTTTGGTGGATTTTTTTCCTTTTTTTTTATTCTCCATTACCACATTTATTTACCAGCTGACATTTAACTTTTAAATTAATACAACAACTACATATGTTAGTAAAATGTTTTAAATTTTTAATTTAATATTAATTTTAAATTTAATTCTCCTAAAAATTAATTAAAAATTATTTGTAATTTATAAAAAATAATAATTTTATCTAAAAAAATTAAATATAACCTCACAAATTTATTTATTTACTTCCATCTCTTTTCTTCTTTTATTTTTTAATCTATCAAAAAAAAACAAAAAATACTTTTTCATCAAAACTGAGAAAAATAGCACGAGTTTTCTATTTTTTTTTCTATTTTTGTGTGCACATTCTATTACTTAAAATATATATTTTTATTTACAATTTTTGAACATTCGTTGTCTTTTTCCTTTTATTTTCTCTTTTTAAGTTTTTGCTTTTGAACAAAAAAATAAAATTTTTAAAATTCAAAATCTCTTTTTACTTTCTTACTTATTTTTTTTTATTCTTCCTACCTAATTAATTAATTTATTTTTTAAAGATATTTTCAAAAATTAAATATATTTAATTAAAATAATGGTACATTATATTACTCGTTCAGCACTTTCTACTGGAGTACGTGTACTTAGTGTTTTAGAAAAGGCAAAATTAGTTTGTTGGTTTGAAGAGACAAATTCATTTGCACAAGTGGCAAGAAGGTGTTTGTGGATAAAAATATTTAAATAAATTTTTAATAATTCTTAAATAGAGATTTTTATTTATTTTTATTAATTATTAGGTATCGAGCAGAATTTGGAATTGAACCACCACATATGGATTTAGTCAAAAAATTACATCAACGTTTTCTCAATACTGGTTCTGTTACTAATGGAAATAATAATAATGAACAATTTGAATCTTCAACAATAGAAACATCATCTTCAACAGATGGTATTGTAGATCCTTTTGGAATTGAAACAGAAGAACAAAATAAACAACAACAAATGGTTGTTGGAATTCAAGAAAATATAAATACATCACCTAGAGCAGTGACTTTTTAAAAAATAAAAGAAAAAAGAGGAGATTATTTTAAAAAGCAATAAATTAATGAAAAAATAAACAAATAAATAAATATTAATATTTTAATAAATTATTTTATATGTATGTGATCAATATTAAAATAAAAAACAAATAAATTTCTTCAAACCTTAAATTATGTAAACCTTAGAACCTCAAAAGAATTTGTAATACCTATTTTTGTATTTGATCACATATTTGCGATCTTATATTTTTCCCTAATAATTTCGCTCAAACTAATATACCTATTTAGTTATTAAAATACCCTTTTTAAATATAAATAAATAGAATTTTTCCATATGCGCAAATTTTTTTTTATTTTATAAATATGTATGTATATTTTATATGTATTATAAAATTAAAATCTCGAAATCCCTTGATTAAGTGAATCAGATAATATTGCGTTAAATTAAAGGTAGGTAGGTACTAGACCAACTTTACAATAAACCTATGGAAAAACGCCACTTATCTTTAACTAGTACCCATAACATACTGAATAAAATTTTGTTTGAAAAAGTATAAAACAATGTAAATCCTATTCTATGTTTCAGAATTTATTAGTTTGTATTGTCAGTGAATTGTACTGACTTGTTTGTTAGTGACGAAACGTTCAGTGGCGAAAGGTTAGTCACCATTTGAATTGCTATAATAATTTAATTTTATTGGCGTTATGTTTTAATTCTTCTTTCTCGGTAAAGGACGATTCAGTATCGCCGTTTCAGAATCGCCGTTTCAGTATCGCCGTTTCAGTCTCCGCCGTTTCAGAATCCGCCGTTTCAGAATACACCGTTTCAGTATCGCCGGTTCAGAATACGGCCAAAAGGGGACGTTTCAGAATACAAAGCGCTAAATCGACAAAAAAATAAAAATTTTCGCATTCAAATATAATTTAATCGACAGAGTTCTCATGCTGTCATCAAAAAGACACCTCCTGTTCTGGCTCGTCTTCCCAATAAAGATGCAACAAAAAAGGTAATATTTAAATAAACAAATAATACTAGTAATTCTTCAGATAGTGAAGCGTACAAGGCAAAAAGAAGAAGCACCTCCTCCAATGCCACTAAATGTCGCACAATTGCAACTTCCTGAATCCTATAAAATATACAAAAGATCAGAGGGATATGAAGACAGGTTCCTTTTGGCTGATTCTGAATTGTACGAGGAAAATGGACAGTTGCAGAGGTTAATTAATTTGAATAGGGATTGAATAGGGTTTTGAATAGGGTTTTTATTTTTCATTTTAATCTTTTTAAAGAGATATCGGACTGATCCTATCTTTGCTTCTCAGTCTCGTTGGATTACATCAACGGCTTTTCTGCCTATTGGAGATCTGACACCTGCAATTATTGCATTGGACAGAAACCTAATACCAGAATTACAACATATCTTAGATTGGTATTAACCTAAAATTATTCCAATTTCTAATTTTAATTTAGGTTCATAATGCATTACACAGGACGTTTTTTACTCAATGGGTTTCGGACTGTTCCAATGTTTGTGCCAGAGTTGTGGAATGTTTATCATAGAACGTTGGTTGGTGCTGATCGAACCAACAACTTTGCCGAAAGTGCCCACAGGAAGTTACAGCGTGCCTTTTCATGTAGTCATCCCTCGTTGTGGAAGTTCATAGACACATTGAGGAGCGAACAGAAAGCCCGTGATGCAGATATGGCACTGTTTATTGCTGGCCATAATCCACCTCAGAAGGCTAGAAAATATAAAGATGCTGATCAAAGAATTCTAGCGTTGGTGCAAACATATCAACCTTTGAATCGAGGAAATCCTCACCATTTTGATTTGAACCAAGTTTTTCACGATCAGCCTATTATTGATTTTCTTTCCGGAATTTCCCATAATTATGAAATGGACCCTTGATTGATTATTTTTAATGTATTTTTCGCTGATGTTTTTTGTTTTACATTACTTAGTCACTTTATCAATAAAATTTTTTTGTTTTACGAAATTAGGTTTTGTTTACTTTTCCTGGTGTCTTTTTGATGACAGCATGAGAACTCTGTCGATTAAATTATATTTGAATGCGAAAATTTTTATTTTTTTGTCGATTTAGCGCTTTGTATTCTGAAACGTCCCCTTTTGGCCGTATTCTGAACCGGCGATACTGAAACGGTGTATTCTGAAACGGCGGATTCTGAAACGGCGGAGACTGAAACGGCGATACTGAAACGGCGATTCTGAAACGGCGATACTGAATGGTCCCCTACCCCTTCTTATTTACATTTCGGAACTTTACAATTGTTTTGTAAATTTTTCGTTTTCTTATTTTATTTTTGATTTGTTGTCATTTGAATTAAAATTTTAAAATTTTTTAAACATTTTTAGGGTTAAAAATATTTGAGAGGGTGGTGATTTTTTTAAAGTAAAAGAAATAAAAGAAGGATTCTTTTAATATTAAATGTCAGAAAGCAATCGAAATGAATCTTTGCCAGATGAGGATTCTTCTGATGATGGACTATGGAATGAATTTGAAACTTGTGCTACTTCAGGTTTTCTTTTAAATTAAAAATAAAGAGAATATCTTTTTAGTTACACATCTTTATCGAAATTCTAATTGGCGAACTCTTCAATCCGCGGCTGCTTCTACGACCCAACTTTATAAGGTTAAAAAAATAAAATTAGGGTTTCGTTTAATTTTTCTTCAATTTACGGTTATATAAAATAAAGTTATAAATATTTGAAATCATTAAATAAACAATTTTCTATTCTAGCATGGATTGGAAATGAAAAAACGTTCTTTTGATCGTGGTTTTCTCAAAGGTCGTTTGTCTCTTTCTCGAGAAATTTCTGCAATGTGTCGTTACAAAAACAAAGTTTTTTTTTAAAATTTAAAATTTTTATTTTTTAAATTCTTAGATTGATGTAGCTGATATTATTGCTTTATTATCTAAATATGATTTGTTGCCAACAGCTGCTTTCGGGGCTAAACAGCAACGTGGGGGAGAACAATCTAATATTGGGACACCACCAATTCCATCGGTTGAACATCCAACTGGAGGGACTCCACAGGCGGTCTTTCTCTTTCAAGAGGTTTTTTTGTATTTTTAGATATATTTAAAAAAATATTTTATAAACAAAAAAGTATTTGGGTGCCGATCGCTTGACGCGTTTCGAAACGTTGCCAACGACTACTAAATTAAATTGCCAATGAGTTATAAACTAAAAAATTTAAAAGCAACCTTTATAAACGGCCGTATTTTCTCTTGTCTTAATAAAATTGTTTTTTTTTCATTCCACTTTATAAACACTTTTCCACCATTGTATTTTATTCTCTTTAAAGGTGCTTGATCCATTGTCTAATAGCAACAATCCTTCTACTGGTCCTTCACTCCATCGAAATATTGGCCTTGGCAATTTCCTTCAACATCAAGTCCATCGCCACAGGAAACGCCATTTGCATTCTTCTAATGGAGGAGGCTCTCCATGCAGTGGCTCATTTGATTTTGTATCGAAACGTTTCAAACGTTTGTAGAGGAATATAAAGAATTTATTTTGATTTTTCCACTTGTAAGAATTGTTGGTTTGATTTTTAATTTTTTTAAGAAAACAAGGCTTATGTCTTTTACTAGATAAATTCTAATTTTTAACTCATGGTAATATCAACAGATTTTTAGAGGGCTAGCAGATGACTAATTTACTATATAAAAAATAAATCTCCTTTACTTTATTAAAGCCACAAAAATTTCGGGAGAGTGTCTAAAGAATTTTAATCTTTAACCAATCCTTAAATATTTTATTTTCTGATTTTGTGAGGGTGGATACTTTAATTCCACTATTCTCTGGCTATTAATTATGTTTTTATTGTTAGATCCTTTATATTGGCAACTTTAATTAGAATTTAAAATTATATGCCTTTGATTTCTTTAAAAAATTATTAAATTTAAACTAATCTTAAAATAACCCACAAAAATAATTGAAAAATAAATTTTTACTTTATTCGAATATTTCTACATTTTTTTCTAAAATGATTATGTTTTGATTGCTTCATTTAATGTACGCCATCTAAGAATGATTTTTTTCTGTTCATTTCTTTGTAAAATGATTTTAATTTTTTAATTTTTATTTTATTGGTTTTTATATTTCAATTTATTTTTTTTAAATTTATTTAAAATTAATTTTTTTAAAATATTTTTAAACAAAGATGGTTCGTAAATTAAAATATCATGAAAAGAAACTTCTCAAAAAAGTTGATTTTATTCATTGGCCAGAAGTGGATAATAGTTTACATGAAAATAAAATAATGAGAAGATATCATGTTGAGAAAAGAGAACATTATACAATTTATAATAAATTATCTAGAGAGGTTTGTTTTAATTTTTTTAAAATTATTTTTAATAAACTAGCGTTTAGAAAAGTTTTTTTTTGAATTTAAATAAAGGGTGATCTGAATTTTATTTAAGTGATTGATATTATAAAATAAATTTATTTTAAATAAATATTTTTAATTTTCGAATCCCTAAAAGATAAAGCCACAGTTTATCAAATAAATAAATTTTCAATAATTTAAATTTAGGTAAGAGAAATGGCTAAAAGAATTCGTGATTTGGATGACAAAAATCCAAATAAATTAATATTTGCTCGTCGTTTACTTGGAAAATTATATGATATTGGTATTATTGAAACAGCAGATACTTTGGAACGTTGTGAAGGTGTAACAGCTTCATCTTTTTGTAGAAGACGTTTACCTGTTGTTTTATATAAAGCAGAAATGGCAACAACGGTTAATATTTTTAATTAATTTTTGGGGGGCAATATATTTAACTTTTTATCTTCCTTTGATTTTTTATTTCCTTTTATATGGCATAGGAAGAATGAAAGTCGAAAATTCATTATTTTAGATAATTTCTGAATATTCCTTTATCACTTTCACTATTTTTTAGATTCAAAAAGCTAGTCAATTTGTTGAACAAGGCCATATTCGTGTTGGGGTTGAATTAGTTACAGATCCTGCATTTCTTATTACCCGTTCACAATCTGACCAAATTACTTGGGCAAGAGATTCAAAAATTAAGAAACATGTTAAAATATATAATAATGAAAGAGATGATTTTGAAGATGAATGAAGAGAAAATTATTTTTATTATTGTTTTGTTACTTTAATTAATTTTTGAAAAGAAAATTATTTTTAAAGAATTCAAGTGGGTTTAAATTAAATTTTATTAAAAATATATATTTAAAAAGTTTATTTGATTTTAGTAATTTCCTCTAAAATTAAAAAATAAATATCATTATTAAAATTAAATATTTTCTATAAAAAATAATTTATATATATATAACTTTCATAAATCATTCATTTTGTTGTAATGATCCACTTTCGAATTCAACAAATTCCATAAATTCTTCAGATTTAATCAAAACCTCATTTAATTCTTTTTCCTTTTCTTTCTCTTTATTTATTTCATTTTCTTCTTCCTCTTCCTCATCTTCTTCCTCTTCAACAATTCCTCTCAAATTTCCTTCATTTCTTTCACAAAAATTAGTTAAAAGATTTCCAATTTCAGAAGAATTTAATTTTTTATTAATTTCTTTTTGTGAATTTAAAAGTTGAAATAATTGTTCACTTAAAGTCTTTAAAAAATAATAATTTATTTAAAATAAAAATAATTCTTTACCTGATCATTTCCTTCTAAAATTCTTCCCATCAAAAGGTAATTGTATACCATATAATTTAAGCGTTGAATTCATTAAATTAAGAAGAGATCCAAGTGATTTCCTCTTTTTTGTGCTTAATTGTCCTTGCATAAGTGAATTTAATTGATCCAAAATTTTAATTAATTCTCTATAATTTTTAAAAATTATAGGAATTTTTGATTAAAATTATTCAAGATATTTTCTCTAAAAATGTTTTGAGATATTCTATTAATTTTAGAAAAATAATTAATTTATTTATTTACTTATGGGTATATTCAAAAAGTGCTTCTATTGGCATTCTTTCATAATTTTCCATTAAATTTTCATTTTGAGATGATTTTAATCGACTAAGAAAAACTGTTTCAACTTGACGTATTTGTTTAGCTAAAATATTAGCTTGTTTTTCTAAATTATCACATTCTTCCTCTGCCTTTTTTAAATAAATTCTTTTATTTTTTATTTAATTTTCTACCTCAATATATTTAAATATTTCTGTTAAACATAAATGTAAAGGTACAGGGCAATGAAGACGTGCTTCTGGTTGATTTTTTTGAATTCTTTCAATTAAATTAGAAAATATAACAAAAACAAAATCTGTATTATCTGATTGAATTCTATAACGATCTTTAAAAAATAATAATTTTAAATTAAAAATTATTTTAACTTGTTTTTGTTGAAATAAATAAAGAAACAGTTGTATTTGATTCACCAAAAAATGGCTGTAAAGCAATTGATGTTCGTTTACTTTCTATATTATTTGGATTATTTTTAATTGGAGAAATTTCCTTTAAAATTAATTTTAAAATTAATTAATTAATTAAATATTTTTTTTTAATTAAATTTTTAAATTATTTTTTAATAAATTATTTATTTATTTTTAAATTAATTAAATTTAATAAATTAATTAAATTAATTTATTCTAAAATAATTACTTTTTCAATTTCTTCATCTTTTTTATTATTTTTATTAGTTCTGGAATATTCTGGATTTTTTCTGGAAAATTCTGGAAATAAAATATCAATATCTAAAGCTGGTTGTGTTGAATCTATTGAAAGTTTAAATGTTGCTTGTCTTTGGGGAGGTACTTCACGGCAAATTAATAATAAAGGAATAAATAATTCAATTAAATTATATTCTGCTATAAAATAATTATTTAAATTATTTTAAAATAAATAAATATTTTAAACCTTCAATAATTAAAAGTATTTGAATTTTATTATCCAAAACAGTATTTTCATGACAGAAGAGGGTAAATGAATAAACTATAATTTAAAAATTAATAAAAATATTTTTTATTAAATTAAAAATAAATTAAAATTAATTTAAAAATAATAATTTATATTTTCAGAGAAATATCAACTAATAATTAATATGTTTAAAATATTTAATTTATATTATTTTTAATAAAAATATTTTTTATTAAATTAAAAATAAATTAAAATTAATTTAAAAATAATAATTTATATTTTCAGAGAAATATCAACTAATAATTAATATGTTTAAAATATTTAATTTATATTATTTTTAATAAAAATATTTTTTATTAAATTAATTTAAAAAAATTACTTAACATTTTTCAATTTCTTTTAATATTTGATGATTTCCTTGTAAACAATATAAATTATTATTATTTAATATTAATTCTCCATTTATTTTATTTTCTTCATTAAAATTAATTTTTATTGTTGCTGATTTAATTCCTTCATTTAAATTAAATGATTTTGAATTTTTATCAATATTAATTTCAATATTAAATTTTTTATTTATTTTTTCTTTATTTTCCCCTTCTCTTCCACTTAAAAAAATTATTTTTTCAAATTCTCTCAATTCTTTTTTCTTTTCTTCAAAGTTTATAAAACGTGTTTCTGATGCTGGCATTTTAAATAATGATGGTTCTGTCCCTAAATATCCAACAAGTAAATTATTTGAATTTTCTGATAATAAAACAATCATTGAACGAAGTGAATCACTTTAAATAAATATTTTTTAAATAAATATTTATTTTTTAATTAAAATTACTTAAATGTACAAGTTTCAACAATTTGTGCAGCAAAAGGTAATTGAACATTCCAAATTAATTTATTATCAGAATAAAATAATAAAGTCTTTCCACCCGTTCCAATAATAATAGGAATAGGTAAAATTGTTTGTTGTTGTTGATTTATTTTATTATTTAAATTTCTGCCTTTAAATTATATACATATATTCTTACAAATTAATTAAAAAATGTGCCTTGTGGCAATATATGTAAAGATAAAGCAACAGTTTGTAGTCTAATAGAATATCTTAAACTTCCATTATGTGTAATACAATAAAGAATTCTTTTACATAAAACAATAATTGAAGGTGGAAATAATGAATTTTGAGCAGAAGTAGATGAATTAAATGCAACGGCACTAGAAGGGCGGGAAGAAAAAGAAGTAGAAGAATCACCGAGAAGTATAACCATTTGGATAGCCCAATCACCGAGAGGTAATGTCCAATCAATCTGTGACAATTTTAAAAGAACAAACAATTTAAATTAAATTTATACATATATTTGTTTAGTTCCAGTAGCAATTAATGTATTATATCGAACAGATTTTAAATAACCACCAGAAGCAATTATTCTTTAATTTTTTGAATAATTAGATTTATTTAATTAATTTACATAGATTCTGTATTAGAAGAATATCCCAAAGGACCGGGATGTAAAATATCTGGAATTGAGCGTTGAAGAACTTTATTTTCTGCTTCATAAAGGATAAGGCCTCCTTGGAGAGATTGAACACAAATTTGTTCAACACTTCCTCTGCCAAAATAGCCTTATAAATTTATAAAACATTTTAAATATTTTAATAAAATAAATGCCTTGACAGAAATTAAAAGCTGGAGGGCCAGGAATTTTATGTTCAAATAATTGTTCACATTCAAATGATGTTTGAGCTAATTAAAAAATAAATATTCTTTAAAAATTAATTTTTCCAAACCATTTTGATTAATTTTAAGATAAATTAAAGTTGAAGGAGTCAAAGCAACAATAATTATTGTTTCTGGCCCATAAGAAGAGGGTAAAAAATATCCAGTGGATAATTGTAAAATTGGAAGGCTAATTTGCACAGTAGCAAGTCCTCCCATTTCATTTCGATGGTCTGGTTCTCTTCCTGGGTCAAAAACTGAAAAAAATATTTTTGGTTTTTTTAATTCTCATAGCCTTTATTTATACAATAAGTAATTTATACCCGCAATTATTCCATCAAGAGAGCCAACAATTATTTGGTCTAAATAATTTTTTTAATTTTAATTTTTTTTAAATTTTAACACTTTATTAAATGATAATTCTAAAATTATCAAATAAAAACCTCTCTCTTCAATTAATTTAGCTATAGCAAGAGAGAATGAATTTGGTTGTGTGGCAGAGAACCATTCTTGAAATTGAAATAGAGACATTTAAAAATAATTATTTTTTTTTTATTTTAATAAAATATTTTAAAAATATATTTTGAAAATAAATGTTTTAAATTATTTTTCAATATTTTTTTCGTTGCCATTAGTAACCATAAATATATATTAAAGAAAGCAAAAATGCAACTTGAATAAGAGTTGAATTCCCCACACACTTTCAGAGTAAATTCAATGTCATGATTCTTAATCAAGAATGTTTATCAATATTCTAATATTTATATTTAATTTTAGAATATAACTTTAAATCTTTTATGTATAAATTTTCTTTTCTTTTTAATTTTTTATTAAAAATTCTCTTATAATTTATCTAAAATATGTATTCATTTAAAAATATTCTCGACTAGCCAAAAATATTGATTATATATTTTATTATTTGCTAGCAAAAGAGCAAATATTTACCCCACACACACATACCAAAGCCAACCAAACACATTTTGCTATTTAGATCTCACCACTTATTCTTTCCAAAAATTAAAATAATAAATAATTCTTCATATTTATTTGATAATATTTTAATAAATATATTTATTTAATTAATTTAATATTTATTTAATTAATTTAATAACAACAAAGATTTAATTATTTTCAAATAAAAAACTTTACAAAATAATTATAATTTAAATAATTAAAATATATTTTTATTTAATACAAATTAAAAAAAAACTTTTTTCTCATAAATAAAATAATAACCATTAGAATATTTTTAAATAAATAAATAATTTACCAAACAATTAAAAAATTAAATAATTAAATTATGTTTAATATTTAAAAATTAACCTATAAATGGTTTAATAATTTAATAGTTTAGAGTTATTTAAAAACTTATTTTTATTCAAATGATAATAAAAAGTTTAATAATAATAAATTTATTTGGAATTATTATTGTAAAATTTTGTTTAAATTTTAAATAAAAAGTCATGCCTCGGGTAATAATTAAATATCATTTTAATATTTTATTTAATAATTCATTTGTTTTAATTTAAATAATTATTATTTTAATTAATTAAATAATAATAATCTAATCGAAATTGATGAAATTCGGGATAATGAAGTACAATTTAAAAATATTAAAATAAATTATTAAAGAAATAAATAATATTTATTTATATTTTTCAAAAGTGATATTTATTTTAAAAAAATTTTAAACAATAATAATTAGACAAAATAAATATTTAAATTATTTATTGTTAAAAAATATGGCTGTAGTTTAGTCGAGGGCCCGCTCCAAATCATTTCAAATTATATACCATTCGATTCATCTCGTCGAGCCCAGTCGAATGGTACCACTCCTATAGTGCGGAAATGCCTGTGGACCGAGATACAGGTCCCTGAGTTTTGAAAAACCATAGGGGGGACCAAGCTCATTTTTGGGGTGAAAAATTCGAAAATGCAAATGATAGCTTATTCGACTGAACTTGTCGAGCTGAGTCAAATGAGACCAAAATCAACGTGATTGGATGCTTTGGACAAAGTTATGAATGATAAATTATAAGTAACACTGACACTGATCTTAACCGATAAGCCTACGTATGTACTCAGAACCCCACCAGGCATAGGTTCATTCTTTATGAATCATAAGATTCATACAAAATCTTATGATTCTGTACGAATAGGCTTATGGTACTACATACAGAACCAAGCGACCATAGGCTCCCGCGAGACGCGTGCCGCAAAACCCCGAGCGAAGCTCGGGGTTTTGCACAAGCGTCTCGCCGACTCCAATAAGCCGACTCTATGGCCTTTCGGCCAAATGATATCTTTCGATAGAGATATCAATTGCATTTTCGAATTTTTCACCCCAAAAATGAGCTTGGTCCCCCCTATGGTTTTTCAAATTTCAGGGACCTGTATCTCGGTCCACAGGCATTTCCGCACTATGGGAGTGGTACCATTCGACTGGTCCCGACGAGACGAATCGAATGGTATATAATTTGAAATGATTTGGCGCGGGCCCTCGACTAAAATATCCAAAAATATTATTTTATTAATATTTAAATAAATTAAATATTTATTGTTATTTAATTTATAAAAATTTATTAAGAATTCTTACCGTTAAAAACAATAATTCTCAACAAATGAAAAAAAAAATAATTCTCATTTTAATTCAAAAATATTTATATAAGAGATGTTTAATAAAAAAAGTTATTATTTGAATTTAAAATAATAATTATTAAAAATTATTAAAATTAATTATAAATTAAAAAATTAAATAAATTTTTTCCTTTGGAATCGAGAGGATAAACCTCAGCATCGTGATCTTGCTATTTATTATTTAAATTATTTATATTTAAAAGAAAAGAATTAAATAAATAAAATTTAAAAAATATTTAAAAAATAAAATGAGAGAAAAATAATTAATAATAATTATTAATTAAATAAAAATTAAATTAAAACATATTTAATTATTTAAAATAATTAATTAAATAAAAAATTAAATTTTTTTTATTAAAAATAACTAGACTTTTATTAAAATTATTGTGGACAATAATAATGTTCAAATACTTGAATTTTTTAAAATAAATATTTAAAATATTTATCAAACAATTAAAATCCATAGCTTAGCCCCCCCCCC
>ABLG01002441.1:0-11929 GCA_000172435.1 Meloidogyne hapla
CATTCTCTTTTAGCTTTGATGAACTCATAAATCTTCTGAATTCTACTAATTTAAATTGTTTTAAAAAATCTACAAAAGAATTTTAAAACAATCCAAAAATATTATAACTAGGGATCGGATAGTCATGACCAATTCCTGAAAAAATAGGTTGTAACCTAAAAATCCGGTCCCTAATTCTACTAATTTAAATTATTTTTAAGAAATTAAAAGAATCTACAAAAGAACCTTTAAAGCAATCCAAAAAATTATAAACTAAAAATATTTTTTAGTAATATGGAACAAAATCAACAAATATTCTCAAATAAAAAATGTAGTAAAGCGATACCCATTGAATTGCTTTTTAATATTCTAAGAGCGGTCAACATATGTCAAGAGGAAATAAAATTTCACAACAATTTGGAAGAAATCAGTACCAAAAGAAAATGTAAGAATACCAAAAAGCTTGAAAATTGGAATGAATATGCCAAAAATATATTAACTACATCTGGAATCATTTACTCAATTGTCGGAGAAGGATTTCGAAAAAAGAGAGGTATTTATTGAAGAGATATTTAAGTATAGTTAATTCTCTAACAAAGAAAACCTCTAGGTGTCTGTGAAACCTCAGGATCAGGGTGGCGATCTCCAAAACACAAAAATGTTTTCATTTTTCTCATTATTTCGGCTCACGCAAGACTTTTAGGAAGAAAATTATTAAAACAATTACCAATGACATAAAAATTTACCAAATTTGTTATAAAACAATAGGATAGAATCAAAATTTTGACTAAGATATTTAAATCTTAGTTAGAGAAAAATAAAATGAAACCTATAGATCAATAGCTCAAGTGCTTTATTTCTGCCATCGCTTTCAGTTTCGCTGCTTTCGTTGATTTGATTATCAACGGGTTCTGAAATGCTTTGTTGTGATGACGAAGTCTG
This sequence comes from Meloidogyne hapla, assembly GCA_000172435.1. Classification (NCBI taxonomy): domain Eukaryota; kingdom Metazoa; phylum Nematoda; class Chromadorea; order Rhabditida; family Meloidogynidae; genus Meloidogyne; species Meloidogyne hapla. The sequence continues at coordinate 922 of ABLG01002441.1, forward strand.
ATCGGCCGATAATTAAGAGGCCGTTTCTTAGCTTTTGCTAAATTTTCAAGTCGGATTCAAATCATTTTAATTAATATTAAGAAATAAAAATTATGACGAGATAAGATAGATCGGACATTATTTCACGATTTAATCATTTAGTTAGTAGGACATTTCAAGTGCTTTTGTTAAATGGGACATTTTAAGGCGGGACATTTTTAGGGTTATTATTCAGTGGGACATTTTTAGGGTTTTTGTACAATGGGACATTTTTAGGTGGGATATTTTAAGGGGACATTTTGAGGCGCAGCGTTTAAAATTCCGTGTCCGAACAAAAGGTCGAAAAACAAAAGGTCGAATAGGCCAAAATAGAACAAAAGGTCGAAAGACCTTTTGTTTTACATGTCAACACAGTCCATTTTTCATGGCAAATGCCGTGTTTTCACGGTATTATCGCCACCCTGCTCAGGATATGTTGTAGAACGTGAAGAAGTTGACACCTAAAGGTTTTCCTTTGTAAAGGATTCAGTTTTTGGTTAAATTTACGAAGCTACAAGTAGGAAGATGTTTCCATTGTTAAACGAGTATTTAGAAGAAAGTGCCGTTGTTCTGCATGAAATTTTGAAGAGAAAAATATCATTTTCAAATTAATCATTGTCGAAATGATCTATAAGTACTTTCTTCTGATGCGCATTCTGAAAAGGCGATTTGAAACGACTTTTACCGCTTATCGACAGTTTTCGATGTTTTGAAATATTCTCCGATGCTCGATGTCGAAATGTAAATTGCTGGATGTCTTTTGTTTTAAATTTTTTGTGGTGTTTTAGTTTGGGATTTTGTTAATTTTTTTTATTTAGCTTATTTTTTAATATTCTAAATGACTGAAGCTGAGAAAGCTGAAGTACTTGCACTGAAGCGTAAATTGCGAACCGCTGAGGAGCAGCTGGCTGCTGAAGAACAAAAGCGAATTGCAGCTGAGGAGAAACTTGTTGCCGCTGAGGACCAGCGAATTGCTGAAGAAGAGCGCCGAGTTGCCGCTGAGGAGCAACTTGTTGCCGCTGAGGAGCAACTTGTTGCCGCTGAGGAGCAACTTGTTGTTGTGGAAGACCAGCGAATTGCAGCTGAGGAGCGCCGAGTTGCCGCTGAGGAGCAACTTGAACAGCAAATTGCTGAACGCAATGCTCTTGTTTCCGAGGTTTATAAAAATAAAAATTTAATCGTTTATATTACTTTTCTTTTAGTTTCCATATTTTCTGGGAGGACACTCGTTTGAAACCGCTATAATGGAACTGCATAGTGTTAACATGGAAGCTGCTGAAGCAATTGCTACGTAATACTCCTTTCTAATTTGTTTTGATTTTTAATCCTAAAAATTTTAGGGTTCGATGCCCAACAATTTTGCAACTTCAGGGAGGTCAAGCTCAAGGTCGTGACTCTTTTTTAGTACTATGTATAATACACTTAAAATTTAAGGTGCGGAAAATGAGGCAAATTTGAATGATGACTAATGAATTTTTTTTTAAACGTCAATTAAACAATAAAACCTTGTTATATGAGTTGATTTAAAATAAATTGTTATTATGTAAAGTTGATAAATTTTGGGGATTTGAATCGAGATCTCTTACAGTCTTCCTCTTGTCTAGCATGGCCAAGGTAAATTATTGTTGGCCTTTTGGATGGAAGAATTCGACAGGCATTCACAAATACAAATAAATGTTCTATTTTTTATGGATTTGATGATGGAGCTAGTGTTTGCGCGTTTGATCAACAGTTTGTTTTTATTTAAAAATAGTTTTTATAAGTCACATTTTTTAGGTCCGAATAAAAGATCATTTATATCTGTTCATGGGGATGTTCAGTGTTTCGCGATCTCAGGTTGATTTTTTATCATATTTAAAAGTAACTGATTTCTTTAAGCACTTTGTACACAAATGGATTAGATGATTTTTTGATGAAAATTAGAGCAGCATTTAGGGAATTAATTCAAATTTTTAAATTCAAATTTTCCCTCTTTTATACAAAGACTTTAAACTCTCAGGGAATACATATCCTCTTTTAAAAAAATTTGCGAAAAAGAAAAGAATTATTTGTAGTTACTGTTTTTTGACAGCAACATCCTTTTTTGACAACCACATCCTTTTTCTTAGTTTTTTGTACAAAAGAAAGTACTCTTCATTATTTTCTTTTCCTCCTTTTCCTTCAGTTCACAAATTTCCAGCCGAAATTTAAATAATTTTTAAAGGTTGGGAATATTAGTTTGTTTTTTGATGGCATCACCAATAACTCAACAAAAAGTTTGGCATTTAAAGAAAATCTACTGATTTATAGTAAAATTTAAAAGGACGTCTTTTTCGAAGAGCAATATTGTTGGATGGAAGAGCGGTATTTTTAAAAAAAAGTTTTTCTAATATTTTTTATATTTTTTTATAATTTTTTTTACTAATGTTTTTTTTCTAAAAAATAGAGCCATCTAATTTAATTAAATTGCCTTAACAACGTTATCAGACTATTAATTCTTTTACCCATTACATAACAATAAAAAAACATTGTTATTTGAGTTAATTAATTTAAAATAAATTGTTATTATGTAAAATTGATAATCTTTGGGGATTTGAATCGAGATCTCTTACACAGTCTCCCTCTTCTCTTGCACATGATTGGTCGAGTGAAGGTAAATTAATTGTTGGCCTTCTGGATGGAAGAATTCGACAGGCATTTACAAATTCAAATAAATGTTCTACTTTATGTACTTATAAATTTATAAATGGAGCTAGTGTTTGAGCGTTTGATCAACAGTTTGTTTTTATTTAAAAATAATTTTTATAAATTTCACGTTTTTTAGGTCCATATAAAAGATCATTTCTATCTGTTCATGTGGATGATTCAATGTTTCGTGATATCATACTTTGGATACAAGTGGATTAAATGCTGTTTTGATGATTTTGGAACTATTTTACGTTCAATAATTAGAGCAGAATTTAGGGAATTGAAAATATGGGAAGAGAACAAAGTTATGCAATTGTATATTCTCCATACTTTAATATAGTATATATTTGGACTCTAAATTTTTTAAGGTTTTATTTTTAGTTTTCATTTATTTTGCCATCATATTGGGCTGGGCTAATTGCAGTTGCTTGGTAAAAATACTTTTTAATTAAACCTTCTAATTTATGTATTTTTTGATTAATTCTCATTTTGGTCCAACCTCTTTTTCATTTTAGAAAAATTTTTTCCAAAAAGATATTTTTCTAAATTTAGCTAATATGTTTGTACTTTTGAATTCAAAATTTCCTCCTTTTTTACAAAGACATTCTCAGGGAGAGTGCATCATCCTCTTATATAAAAATTTGGTAAAAGGTTGGGAATATGGAATATATCTTTAAGGTTGGGAATATGGAACAGAATTAGTTTTTTTTGATGCATCACCAATAACTCAACAAAAAGGTTGGGATTTAAAAAATTTAAGAAAATCTACTGATTTATAGTAAAATATAAAAGGACGTCTTTTTTGAAGAGCAATATTGTTGGAACAGCGGTGTTTTTTTTAATTTTCTAATATTTTTTATTTTACTTTAGCTTTCCCCTTGGGCTATGGCAAATAACCGACAAGATATTCAATTGGCTAAAACTTTAAGTTTTTTTAAATTTTAAATTAATTTTTTTTTTACTTTTCAGTATTTTACAAATTCTGAGGTGTCGATTTAGAGACAAAGTGGCATATGGAAGAAATGGCACAAAGAAGTAATTTGTCTAAGGCAAAAAACACGGAAAATAATTTTTAAATAAATATAGACGTGACAAACTTCTTCCCAGCATTATATGGAATGAATCCTAGAGAATTACGTAGACGTGTAGCATCAAAGTTGGTAGACAAAATATGTGTTGTGAGCAATAAAACTGTGGTGGAAAGTGGGGATAGTGGTGGACCTCTTTTGGTAATTTTAATTTAAAAAACCTTTTGGTTATTTTTTAATTAATAAAAATATATTATTTTTGAAGATATCTACTGCACAAGGAAAGTGGTCCCAAATTGGAACACTGACCGGTGGCCCATGTCACGGAAAGGATTCACCATTGCATGGTAAAAAATAAAACCAAAATAATTTTAAAAAACATTTAAAGACTATTACACCCAAATTGATTGTGAATTATTTTTCTTACATTTTATTTTTCTTACATTTATTTCAAAAAATATTTTTTAGAAAAAAAACATTTAATTTTAACAAAAATATTCTCACTTTATCCCTTTTATATAATTTAATTATTTAATCACTTTCTTAGTTGGAGAAGTCGCTTTTTTCTTCTTCTCTTGTGCTTCACGTACCATATCAATCAATTTACCTTCTTTAGCCAAACATTTTAGTAATTCAATTAAAAATGGCATATAATTGTGACGACGACGATTATTCTAAATTTAATATAAAGATTTAAAAAGAAATTATAATTATGGGGGGTTTGTCGTTGTAATAGAAAGTCAAATAAACTTAATTTTGAGATCTTTTGATATCTAATTTACACCTTATTTAAAAAAATTGGTAGGAATTATACTTAAAAATATTAATTGTTGAAGTTTTAAAATAAACAAAATTCAACTAGATTTGTTGGGTGTTTCTTTCCTGATAGAAGAAAGAGATTCCCCTCTAATAATTACCTCTTTTTCTAAAAATAAAAAAAAACCTCAATTTTGTAACGTTTCATTTTATCCTTTTCATCTTCAATTAAATTTTGTAATTGACTGATTTCTTGGGCAATTTCATCAGAATCCATTTCCATCTAAAATTTTTTAATTAAAAAATTTTTTAAATAAAAAAGCAAACCGTGCTAAGTTCAGCTATTCGTTGTTCATATTTAGAACGTAAATTTGGAACTAATGCCATTAAATTAAAATGAATCTCACCAGCAGTATATCTGATTTTTAAAAGAAAATTAATTTTATTGTGAAGAAAGATTTTGAAATAAAAGTTAGGCTAAAAGTCATTTTAGTAGAAATAAATTTTATCGGCTAATTTCTTATTTGGATTATGTTAAACCCGTCCCAGATATTGGAAATACAAATAATATTAAAAAAATTACTTTTCAATTCGTCTTTTAATAAATGGGCGAACAATATCAATCCAATTCGATGACTTTTCATCACCTTCTTTTTTAATATCTGCCAAGAAAATAGGAGCATCATGTAATCCATCTAATTCATAAATTTTATCCTCAACAGGCACATAAGCAATAAAATGAAAATTGTCTTCACTTTTTATTTTTGGCTGTAAAATTTTTAAAATTATTTTCAAAATTAATTTTAAATAAATTTCTCGTTGTCATTTTAAGAATTAAATCCAAACCAAATCCATTTCCATATAATGTTCTCGACTGAATGAATTATGTAATTTTCGGATTTCTTCGCTATTGCTTAATGTAAGACCACGCAATCCAGCATCAAAATTTTGAGTAAAACTTTTAAAGTTTTCCAATGTATTCCCCAAAGTAACATCTTTTGAATTAATATTTAAAAGTAAATTGATAATTGCTTGTGATGCACATGCATTTGTAATGACCTAAAATAGAAAAAAATGTTATGAGAAAATAAACGAATTCCATAAAATAATTCCAAAAAAACCTGTTTTGCAAAATAAACGGGAGCATCAGGTTGAGGAGTACCTTCTACCTCTTCTCCTTGTCGCCATTTAAATAAAAAGATCAGTCCATAAATTGGCCTGTATTTAATTGAATTATTATACATATTAAAAAAATGTTTTCTTAATGATTAATCTTTTAATTAATTTTTAAACAAAATAATTATTAAAAAAATACTTTAATTTGTCAAGATGTTCCTCATCCTCAATTGAATAAAGTTCCTCAATCTGAACACCTTGAACGCCTATGCCGCTGATTAATTCAGTAAAAACACCAGGATCGCTCTCAATAAGACACCTTTAAAAAATAATTAAAAATATTTTCTAAAAATTTTTTTAATATTTTAAAAATAACCAGTCTCCAGCATCACTTCCCATTTTCCAATAAAATTAATAAAAAGTATCTAAACAAAAAATTTTTAAAAATTAATCTAAAAACAAAAATTAAATTATCATCATTTCCCTTACTCTTTTTTTTTCTTTCATTTCTTCTTTCTTGTCTCTAACCTTAAAAGAATTTCAATATGTCAAAAAGCGAAAAAATTGAATAAAATAAAAAAAGCGCTATGACAATCGGACATGAGACAATAGGACAATAAGACAATTGAATGCATAAATCGAAATAGTAAGCGAGAATTTTAGATTTTGGTGAATAAAGGGATAGTATAAAAGCAATACATTCTTAGTATAAAAGCTTCCATTTAGATCATTCTAGTTGGCGCCAGCAGCGGTCAGCTAGTCACTGCCTTTCTTTTAGATCTGCGGCCTAGTTGATTTGCGGCAAAGCTAGCCACTGCCTGCTTCGGGCTTGGGCAACCTAGTTTTGATCCGCGATAGCTCGCCCCTCTGGTACTAGGTTGTATTCATCGGTCGGCATACGGTTGTCGTCGGTGTTTCCCTAACTAGAGTTGTTGGTAGCCACTGGCACAACTGTTGCAGTTGCTGTCTTGGTCGAGTAGGTTCTTGTTAGCCACTGCCTGCTTCGGGCTTGGGCAACCTAGCTTGAACCTACTCGGAAGTGGAAGATTACAAGGATGTGCAGGAGTATCTCAATCTAGCTTTGATCCACCCCGTCAGGGTTCGAATCCCACTCGAAATTATAGTCCAATCCTCGAATATTTTATGCACGTAACCGAGTTTCAATGTCTAATTGTCCTCTGTCCAATTGTCTCCTATATCGTGCCACCCATAAGAGATATACTATTACAGTAATTTGTTGGCATGGAAACGGTTTTTAAAAATTATTTGGACATCGGAATAATTAGTTTTTTTAAGAGTTCCATGAGAATCACAACCTTCCAATTGAAAAATATTCCTTAAATATGAGTACTGAACTACTTCGTGTTATAATTGAATGTCTCAATGCCCCACCCTTTGATCGTGGATTGACACTGGTCAAGTTGGATTCTATGAGCAATGAGAAGTTGCTACAAACACTGTCCGATGTGCTTAGTTGGATTGAAGGGCTTGTACCTTTTTCGGAATTTATTGATATTCGTTCTGAAAGTGCTGATGAGACTGCTATGCGGATTTTGGCTACACTTCGAATTTTAAAATATCCACCTCCACGTGACATTGACGAGATGTGAATTAAATTGTTATAAATAATTTTAGAGAAAATTTAATAATTTAGACAGCGATGGCGATTAGATTTGTTAGAAGGAAACAAAAGAGCAATTTATCCTATCCTAAAATGGATATTTGAGAATGTGGACCAATTAAAGGAACGAATTTATATTGGGTTAGGGAATTATTATTTTCAAAGAAAAATAATCTTTATAGACGTCATCTTACACGAGTTGAAGTTCCATTGGAGGAACAAACGCCTGAAGTAATCCGTCTTATGCAAGAAGTGGAAGTAAAAATGGAGGAATTTAAAGTGATTAATTTGACGGAAAAAAATAATTTAAAAGTTTTCTAGGTTTTACATTCACAGAATGTGGAAGCTAGAGGTGATTTCCTCCGAGCATTGGATGTCCGGTTTGTATATCACTTGAAATAACGTTCATATAAAGAATAAATAATGTGTAGGAATGACCTTAAAGCAATGAATGAGGAACGTGAACAACTCCAACGAAAAATTGAACGTTGTAAAAGGCGTACAAGTAGACGTCCTGATATGGGAAATTTACTTAAAGTGAAAGCTCATTTAATTGTTTCTAAAATTAAAATTTATGTTTCAGACGTGTGAACGTTTACGTTTGGAAATGGAACGTACTCAGGAGTTGAAAATGCAAAAAATGGATCAAGAAAGAGCGGTTGAATTTCCCTACCTATAAACGAGTAAATTTTTTAAATTATATGCAGGTAAATCAGGCTGAACAGAGAATGACAAGATTGGGACGGGCACTTAATGAGGAAGAGCACCGAAGGGATGAAGCTGACCCCAAAACAATTATTCAGAAACTTCGAGTAATTAAGGATTAGTTTTTATAAAATTTAATAAAAATTAAAGCGTGAAATAGAAGTTAATCGTTATTTAATTGATGAAAAACTTGAACATGACGTGAATACTTTAAAAACAAACTTGGAAGTAGTTCAACGCATCCTGGCGACAGCCAAATGCTAGGCAAAAGCGGCACTCGTTGATGCAAAATGAAGGAAAGGGTAGAGAATCCATTAATAAATATCCAATCAAAATTAAAGATCTAATTAGATTGAACAACTGAACAGTGAATGTATGGAATTAGCTCTGCAACGTGACCGTCGAGACGAAGCATCGGAAGACAAACTTGCCATCTATCGTCATCAGTCAGCAAATGTTCAGAGAAAAAAGGCTAATGTAGCCGATCTTTTGCAGATGACAAAGCAAGAAATTTAAGATCAGACATAAAAATATAAATTAAATATCAAAAACGCTAAAAGATAATTCAAAAAATAATAAATCAGAGAAAATTATTTTTTACAAAATATAAATTTAATTCTAAAAAATATTTATATAGAGAAGAACTTGAAAACACTGAGAAATTGTTAACTGAAAAGAAAAGAGAATTAAGTGAGAAAAGTGGTCAAGAAGAAGTGGTTACATCAGTTCAATATAAATTATTGCTTAACAAACTTCGTAATAAATCAAATGTTTATAAACGTAAAAAGGCAGAATCAGAACAATTAAAAGCTGAACAACAAATTTTAGAAAGGTTTTTAAGATAAATATATTTTTATTAAAGAAATGTCAAAATATATTTCTTAATTATTTTTCAGAACATTAGAATTATTAGAAGAACAATTTGAACATATTAAAGATAATAATGTGAGAAAATAATTAACTAAATAAAATTATTTAAAAATATTTTTTGTAGAAAGCTGAAGGTCGTGGAGTTATTGAAAAACTTGATGAAGATACAATACAAAATGTACATCAAAGACCTAAAACAGCAAAGCCAATATCTGTTGATATTGAACGTCTAAAGGAAATGGTTAAACAAATAAATGAACAAATTGAGGAACAGAGAAATAAAGTGGATAAAATTAATGGGGAAATTGATAGATTTTATACAGAAAATAAGGTGAATGAAATGAAAATTGGAAAGAAAATTTTTTAACTTTATTAGGAGAAAAACGAAAGGTTTTATACATTAAAAGCAGAACTCGATTCATATCAAAAAGAATTTAAACGAGAAACAGAATCTAATGAAACTGTAATAATTAATAAATATTATTATTTAAATATTCATAAAATTAAGGAAACAATTAATTTAGAACAAAAAATACAAGAAATGCGTTCTGAATTAGAAAATACAAATAATAATTTACAAAAACAAAAATGGTTAAGTGAAAATAGTGGAAATACTGAACAGGTGCTTATTTAATAGTATTTAATATTTTTAAATAAATTTTTAATAAAAATTATTTTTATACAATTTAAAGGTAGAACGTGCTTATCACACGCTAGAGGTATTTGTTTTAATTTAAGTCCTAAGAGCTTTAAGCCTTCGACATTTTTTTAAAATTATTTTGAAAATTATAGCCCTGAATTAGCAAAATTAAAAATTAATAATTTTATTTTAAAAATCTTAGAAATTCCCAATTTCCTCATATTTTTTCTTTTACAATTTCGAATACCCTCTCCCGATAAATAATTCACAAAATATTAAAAATATATTGTTTATAAAAATAATTTATTAGAAACAAAAAGAAGAATGTAATCAACAAACTTCTTTATTAAATAAAGAATTCAATAGCCTAAATAGCCGTATAGATTTAGTTGAACAAACACAAATGTGGCAAAATCTTGTACAAATATTTGAAATTAAATTAAAATGTCAACAACAAGAAAAGTTTGTAGATTTTTTGATTAAAAATTTTTTTTTAATTTTCTGGATTTTTTCAGAAATAGAGATGAAGCAAAACCTTGGGGTGATCAACGATAATTAATTCTTTAAGTACTTATTTTATTTTTATTTTTTATTCCCTATAATTTATAATTTATCATCTCTCTTTAATTGAATTTTAACGAAAAGAAAACCAATTTTTTATTGGTAAAGTTTCTGAATAAAACATAGAAAAATATCTATAACTTTAGTTTATGTAACATTTTAATCGTTTATTTTTTTCCAATTTTTCCCAAATAATTTACAAAAATTTTTTTAAATACTTGTTTAATTTTTATTTTTTATTCTCTATAATTTATCATTTCATTTTTCCAAAAATTCTTTTATTATTTAATTTAAAATATATTTTTTAATAATTTTCTCTTTTATTTAATTAATTTCCAAAAAATAATTAAAAATACACACAAAATTAAAATACAAAAAATACCCAAAATTAATTTCTTTTTTCTTGATTTTATTTGATATTGATTTGCTTGAGCAATTTGAAAATTTCCTTGTTGCATTTGAACAGCTGCTATTTCAATATTTGACTTTTAAAATTAAAAATAATTTAAATAATTTAATCCAAAAATTACTTCAATAGTATCAACAACTTCACTTTGATTGTGAACTATTTGAGCTAAATCAGTAAATATTTGGTTAATATCACCAATATCTTTTTCTAATGATGATAATGTCTAAAATAAAAATAATTAAATATTTTTTGAAATTTTATTAAAATATTAAAGGTAAAATAAAGACAAGGTCATTATTATCAAAGACAAACTTTTTGTCTTTCCCTTATTTCTTCTAAATTATTTTTTTGTTGTAATTGGGTTTGGTGTAATTTAAAAGCCATTTCTTCATTAAATTGTTGATCAGAAACATCTTGAATTTTTAATTTTTCATAATTAGCAGCTTTACGTTTAGCTGCTTGTAATTGATTTAAAATACTAACAAAATGATCCATTAATCTGTCACTTTGTAATTTAATCTGACGATTCTTTAAAAGGGATGGGATCCTCTGAGAGTCAACCTGCAGCATGCAAGCTTGAATGCCGCGTGGCTAAATCTTTTGCCTTCTTTCTTTTT
>ABLG01002440.1:0-13542 GCA_000172435.1 Meloidogyne hapla
TCAACTTGTGGTACTATTGGTTTAGTTATTTCCACGGTGCTGCCATCTTTTTATATGCCATTGCACTTGTTTATTTTATGATTTGTATTTTTGTACTTGTTTGTCTTATGTTAACTGTAAAAACTTTTTAAATTAAAGAAATAGTTATTTTGTAAAGTTAAATGGTTCAAGACAAATTTTATGGTGAAAAATTAATTTTAAAAGGAGTTAAAATATCTTTAAGAGTTTGTCCTCTTGGTTGTTGTCTTTTTTGTCTTTCAAAAGTTGAACCAAATCAGTTAAATAATTGATTAACAAATTAAATAAAAAATTATTTTTAGATTAAATTTTCGTAGAATGGAATGGCTTGTTTTTCAGTCACCAATTGTTAGAATATTTCTTGAAGTTGTTAATATAATTGTTTTTATGGTAAAAAACATTAAATAAAAATTATTTATTTATTTTAAGGAAATTAATTCTCGTGCTAATTTATTTACACAAATTTCAAATGTTATTGGAATGATTTCACTTTTTGTTGGTTCATATGGTTCTTATATGATTATTCCTGCTGGGTCTTCTTTACTTGGAGAATATCGGTAGAAAATAAATTAAAATAAATAAGTTTTTAAAAGTTTTTTGTTACTTTTTCGTTTGGTTGATATTTCACAACTTGCTTGGTCTGTACAAAAAGTTTTATTCGAATTTTTAGCTTTTCCACGTTTACATATATTTTCAACAAAAAGTGTTTTACCACCATCTGCTAAAGCACAATGTATTTTTTTCTCCAAATATTTAAAACCTTTAAATATTAATTAAAATTATTTTTATTTTAAAAAAGTTTGTATTTCTTTCTTACTTTGTGTGGAAATGCTTATTGTTAGTTTATTGGCAACTTTTATGTTTAAACCTTCACGTACCTGGTAATTTTTATTTAAAAAATTATTATTATTTTTCTATAAAAACTTTCTCATTACTTTAATTATCTGGCAAATAAAATATTAAAAATAATTATTATTTACTTTGAAAGTAAAAAATATATTTTAATTAAATTTGAAGAGAAGAAAATATTTAAATAATTTTTAAAAGGTTTTTTGATAAATTTCAACATCACAGTATTAGTAGAGGTTGTCGTATAGCTGATGCTAATAATAATAATAATAATTGTGTTAATGGAGATTTAAGATTTTTAGAAAATGGAATAATTGTAGAAAGAAGAGAAAATTTACCAAAAATAAATTTTAATGAAAGTTTACGTCTTGAACAAGTTTTTTAAATAAAAAAAAATTAAAAATTTAATTAAAAAAAGGTTCGTTTAAATGGAAGTGGAAATACAATATATACAGAAACTGAAGAAAATGAAATAAAAAAAGAAGAAAATAAAAATAAAATTATTAGAAGAGTAGAAAGTTGTAATTAATTAAAAAGTAAGATTTTTTGTAAAAAATTAAATTTTAAATTTATTTTAAGTAAAAACAAAAAGAATTAAAAGAAAAATAAAAAAATATTTTTTATGATCTCTTTAATAATTAATTAAAAAATTGTGAATTTATATTTATATATTCCCTTATTTATTACATTTATTGGAATTGTGATAAAAAAAGATTTTTGATTTTTTTAATTAAAAAAAAAGTCTGGATGACACAATTTTGATATATCTATATTTTAATATTGCGGCTATTTTAAACCTTTTTCTTTTCTTTTTATTATTTGTCTTTAATAAAGAATTTAATAAAAAAAAAGTTGATAAAAACAAAATAATCATTTTCCTAAAAACAAAATATTAAAAGTTTTGATTTCTTGTTTAAGAAATTTTTATAATTTAATTGATATAATTTTTGACTTTAAAGAATTATAAAAAATTCAAAAAAAAAATTTTAATTAAAAAAATTATATAATTAATTTTTATTTCTAAATTTCAAATTTTCTTTTCCATCACATAAACCACAAGACCATCTACATTCTCTATGCATATATGTCTTTTACAAAAAATATTTTACAAAAAATATTTAAAAAATAAATTACCGGATTTAAATTACATTCTCCTTTATTTACCCAAAATTTACAAGATTCTGGGTCTTTATCTAATATTTGACAATTTATTTCTAAAAAATTTAATTATTTTATTTTTCAAAAAATAATAACCTTTTAATGATGACAATAATTCATTATTTTTATTTATTTCAAATAATATTTCATTTCTTTTTTCAGGTTTTTGATTTTGATTTTTATTAATTGTTTCGCTATCGACCTTTTTTAAGAAAATAAAAATAAAAATAAATAATCTTATTAAAAAAACAAAAGATTTTATTTCAGAAAGACTTTTGTTTTAGTAAATCAGAAATCCAAATTTAAATTTGAGCAAAAATAAAAAATTTAAAATCGTTCACCATAAATCTCAATTTTTATTTAAAAATAAATTTATTTATTTTTTAAAGACAAACCAATAATTGCCCAAATGGAAATATTTTTTCAATTAAATTATTATTTTTTGGAATTTCTCCAATTTTATTATTATTTTGTTGATTAACAGATGCAATTAAATGTTCAATTCGAAAAAGACCCAAAGCTATTTTTAATGCCATATTTTCTTGTACAAAATTTAACATACATAAAGGAGGTACTAAAAAATAATTTTATAAAAATATTTTTTTTCTAAAAAATTACCAGAAAAACATTTTGGCCATTCTTTTTCTGTCTGTGATGGTCTCTTTCCACAAGCCAAATGAGGAATATCTAAAGGATTTCCACATATTGTTGCACAATCAGAATTTATAGAATCTTTTTCTTTTAAAAAGAAAGGTGTATCTTCTTCTTCTGGTTCTTGAATGGCACCTTTTTTAATTAAAAATAAAAGAAAAATTAATAAAAAAATTTTAATCGAATATTAGCCAAAAATTATTATAAAATTTTTTTAATTATATTTTTAAAAATTCTCTCACAAATATGAGAATTTTGTTCCATCCATTTATAAAAATTAGAAGGTTGATGATTATTCAAATTAATAATATTCGAAACTGTTTGATCATCATCGGAAATGATTGTTTTCATTAAATCAAAGAAAAGGGCAATTTGTGAGAGAAGAATAGTTACAGAAGACATTACCGAAAAATAATTATATTTATTAAAAAAGTAATTTATAATTATTATAAAATAATTAAATTTCCTAAATTATCAATTTAAGGCATTATAGTTATTTAATTAGAAAACAAATAATTAAATTAAAACATTTCAACACCTATCACCCAACTTGATTAATGTTCACAACATAAAAAATAATAAATAGGACCCGCTTATCAAAATCAAATAAAAAATTAGTAACTAACTGACGATGCGTACCAGTCAAAGTTTTTTGTCCTTTGTTTTTTTCTGAATGGTTAAGCATAATATTGTGTTTCGCGCAAATTTTCTCAGCTATGGCGACGAAAAACATGTGAAATTTGTTGTTAAAAAATGATGTAAGACACAAAAATTAAATTAAAAAATGGGGTTATGTTTGTAATCTTATTCTAATTATTTAAATACTTTTAAAGAAAAATATTGAAGAGTTTTTTGTATATAGCTAAAATAAATATATTCTAATAATTAATTTTGAAAAAATTATTCTTTTAACTTATAAATTAAATACCCTTCTCTAGAATTAAACATGTCTTAAAAAATATGTCTTTACAATTTATTTAAACAAAAAATTTCAAAAAGACATCTTAAATGGAAATCCACGAAATAAAAATTATCATATGCCTTAGTCATCCGCTTTCTTGAGTTGTCAATTCTTGTGCGGGTACTAAAAATAAAAGAATATAATTTTCACAATAAAAATTTAAAAAATATTTACGTTTCATGACTAAGTAGTATGTTGCTTTTGCACGTTTTTGTTCCAAAAAACATTGTGCGGCTTTTGATGGTCTTTTCGATTTCCTCCTCCTCCTCCACTAACAACGCTCTGTCGTCCAACGCTTCCAGGACCACTTCCAACAGAATATCCGCTAGTACGAGCTGGAGGTGTGCTAATTCCAGGTTTATTGCCTTAATAGAATAAAATGATTAAAGAAAAAAGTATATGATTTTCTTGCCAGCCAAACATTCAAATAAAAAATTTCATTTTTTTTTTGGATTTTGTCTCTTCCCTTTCCCAAAATAAATGAGCCAGAATTTTATAAAATTTTACCTCCTCCAGCAGCAAAACTTGCTCCATTTCCGCCACCACTAGAATAGCGTTGATGGCGTACAAAGTCATTTCTTGGCCCAAAATTTTTATTAAATCCGCCACCACGAAAATTTTGTTGTTGATGATTGTCGCCCTTACGGTAATTATTTTGGGAAACAAAAGGAGGGTTGCCATCATTACCATTCTTTAATGCAGGATGGAGTGATTGCTTAACAAAAAGTTCCGCAAATTGAGTTGACTCATCGCGTTCACGCTTGTCTGAAAAAAGAATATCAAAAATGCAAAGATATTTAACTATAAAATTTTAATTTAATTTAAAAGTTGTCACAAAATCGTGAAAGATAAAAACAAACTTATAGGGCAATAATTCCATGTGTGCCCACCACCTCCGCATGCTGAACATAAAAGTGGAGTGTTTGCATTTTGAGATGGTTGCATAAAAGTCCGAACATCTTGTGAATGTTGTTGTGGAGGATGTTGATTGTATTTATTGTTATAGAATGAACCACGAGCAGTTTGACCAACGTCATTCTTGTTCGAGAATGAAGGATGACGATCTGAGGAAGTAAATTTACTAAAATATCAATTAAATGAAAAACTGACTCTGAGGTCTCTTTCGATAATCATTACCAACATTAATTTCTTCAGTCTTATTGTTAGAAGTATTATCAGATTCCTTTACAGCCTCAACTCCAGCATTGTTGGTTGGTGTTGGTGGAGTCTTACGCTGATTTTGAGGCGACGGATTAGAAGAAAAAACAGCAGATTGTCTTCCACTTTGACTTCCTTCTCGCTGTTGTTCACCACAAGCGCTTTCAGTAGAACCCGGCGCTTGAATGCTTAGTGGACGCTTTTCTATAATTAAAATATATTGAAAAGATATTTCAATTAAAAAACCTTTTAAACAAGCCTGCTGTTGAAATTGTGGTGATTGATGTAGTGGAGGAGCAGACTGCGGCGGAGGATGCTGATGCAGGGGTGGCATCTGCGGAACCGATTGCTGCATCAATTGTTGATGCAACAAGGATGGGGCTGTTGAAGTTTGATGCTGCTGAAATTGGCGATCAACAAGCGGTGGCAACGCCTCAAAATGGGTTGGTGGCGGAGCAGCAGAATTAGGCATCGCCTGTGCAAGCATAAACACATGCTGGGGATGATGCTAAATAAAAAGGATATTAATGTCTTGTTATTTGGAAGTATGACACAGAATTGTGACTTTATTTTAATAATACAAAAATGGGGAGATAAAAAACAAACTCCAAAGGGTTGTTGTGCGATCCCAGTGTTTACTGCATTTGGAGGCGGTGGTTGTTGTTGGGGTTGAAAACTACGCAACTGTTGATGGGTCGCAGGATTAAATCCATTAATATGAGCACCGTTAGCATTGGTGTTTCCTCCGGCACCCCCTCCCCCACCATTTGAAAAAGTTCGAATATACTGAGTGGTAGAACCAGTCGGAATTGCACCAGTTTGAGGTTGAAACTGATGCCCCTGCTTTAAAAATTTTATTGAGAAAGTCACAAATATTTTAAATACACCAACGTGGATAGAAAACTGTTGTGGCGGAGGCTGGTAAGGATTGGTGCAAATGGATGTCGGCGGAAGCATTGGCGGTGGAGTTTGAGGAACCAACACAAAAGGTTGCATACCCTGAAAAATAAACATCAATTTGAATTTATGAAACAAAATTGAATACTCCAACACTGAATGGCTGTTGGCCTGTAGCTGATTGTTGTGGATGACGCACGTGAGACATATGCTGCGCCTGTTGTTGTGTAAAGAAAGGACCGCTATTCGTACGCAACATTGTCCAAGCATGACCAGTAGGTTGTATATTTGGATCAGTAGTATTCGCCAAAGTGAAATGAGTTTGCGTATGCTGAAAAAATGGACAAAATCGATTTTTATCAAAAAATAAAAAATTCCTCAAAATACCAATCGTATTTATTTGTAAATACCTGGTAAGGAACTCCCTCTTGTGGTTGATACATAAAGGGTTGTTGAGGCTGCTGATGAGTCGCCTGGATTCCAGCTTGATTTTGATTTGTATACATCAATGACTGTTGGTGCATTGATGCAGTTGTAGGAGGTGTGCTAACTGCAGAAAAATGCGGTAACATTTTAATTTTCTTTATTCACTAAAAACAGTCAAAAAAATTATTTATTGCCATAAATTATCAAAGAAAAATGCTTCATAAAATCGTTAAAAACTAAAAAAGAAAGGACAAAACTCTAATTTAACAAGAAAACAAAATGCCAACATATTAACAGTAATTTGAAAAAAGGACGATTCAGTCTGGATTGAAGATAATGCCTTAAAATATTTTTCTCTTTTACGTTGTTCTAATACGAAGATATTAATAAATAGAAAACTTTTTAGGATCTTATTTGCTTTTACTTTGACATAAATAAAAAATGGCTGATCGTGCTGGATTTCAATCTGGTTTTGGTGGTGCTCCAGCACCAGGAGGTGTCGCACCTGGAGGACGCGGTGGACGTGGTGGAGCTCGTGGAAGAGGAGGGCCTCGTGGTCGAGGTGGACGTGGAGGCCGTGGAAAGGATGCCGAGAGAGAGTGGCAACCAGTTACTAAACTTGGACGTCTGGTTAAAGAGAGGAAAATTACATCTATTGAGGAAATTTATCTTCATTCTCTTCCAATCAAGGTATCGATTTAAATTGATTTGCTGTGTCATCTTTAGTTAAGGTAATGAATTTATGAGATATCAATAAAATCGAAAATTATTTCTAAACCTTTTTAAACAAAAAAAAAATTTTTTTTACAGGAATATGAAATAATCGACTTGTTGCTTGCCGATAGGAAGCTTAAAGATGAAGTGCTTAAGATTATGCCAGTACAGAAGCAGACCCGAGCAGGTTTTTATTAGAAATGTCTTTAAATTAATTTATATAAAAATAAAGGTCAGCGTACTCGGTTCAAAGCTTTTGTTGCAATTGGTGATGGACAAGGACATGTTGGTTTGGGTGTTAAATGTTCAAAGGTTTTTTGATCTTAAAAGAATTATTAACAATATAATATGTTTAGGAAGTAGCAACTGCTATTCGTGGCGCAATCATTGCTGCTAAACTGGCAATAATTCCCGTACGTCGAGGCTATTGGGGAAACAAAATTGGTGATCCGCACACAGTTCCTTGCAAGGTTTGACAGGAAATTTAAATTTAAAAGGTTTTGAAAATATTTTAAGGTTACTGGAAAGTGTGCTTCTGTACTTGTTCGTCTTATTCCTGCTCCAAGAGGAACTGGCATAGTTGGGGCACCTGTACCGAAAAAATTGTTGCAAATGGCGGGCATTGATGATTGCTATACTTCTGGTATTTTAACAAAATATTAAAACTCATCGGGTCAGAATCCCTATTTTTGAGTCATTTTAAGAAAAGAAAATATTTTTCAAATGTGGAAAGAAAAATTGGTCTATTTGTTTCACCAAAATAAGGCTTATATTAGATTTTTTAAAGGCTAAAATTTTTTAAATTTTTCTTCAGCCGTTGGCCAAACTGCAACTCTTGGAAATTTTGCTAAAGCAACTTATTATGCAATTCAACGTACATACTCCTATCTGACACCAGATTTGTGGAAAGAAAATACTTTGCCAAAAAATCCTCTTGACTCTAGCACTACAACACCAGCGGTACAATAAAAAGAAAATGAGATTTTGAAATGAAGACGAATTAAGTTTTTAATTAAAAATGTTTCAGGATTGTTAAGAATGTTATATTTGAATATAAATTATGTTATTATTAAAACAGAAAATTGTGAGGCAAATTAAAAATTGTTTTAAATCAAAAGGTATAACAAAAATTTTGTAAAATTTATTAGGTAAGAGGTTAATTTAACGGGGAACCGTAACTTTTATGAGTGGACTAGAATTTTTTTATCTCAAAAATATTTATTTTAGCTTAAATATATTTTAATTAAAAAAATTAAAAAACTATTAATTATTTTTGTATTACTTTTGTTCACAGTTTATTTAACTTGTCCCTCTTCATTTTGAATTTTTCTTAATTCATGCATCATTAATTTAAGTCTAAAAATTTAATTAATATCTTATCATTTATTTATTTTTACTTTTCTTGTATAGAATCAACAGCTTTTTGACGAGCATCGAATTCTCCAGCACTTTGAGGTCTTGACAAGGAATTATAAAATTGATAATTAATAGATTCTCTTGATGGTAATTCCATATTTAATATATTAGCCAAACTATGAGCAAGTCCCCAAAACTTTATAAGAAAAATAAATTAATATTTCTCTAAAATAAAATTTCCATTCTAAACTAATAAATAAAAACTTAAAATAAACTTTTAAATATTTACTTCAAAAGTTTTGTAAGGTGGAACTTTTGATGTCATTAAATATTCTTTTTTATTTTGAATATTTTTGTCTTTTATTTGAAATATTTCTTTTTCAATTTCTTCAAATTCTTCTTGATCATTAATTTCTTTTAATTCTTTTGAATTTTTTTGTTCATCATTTTTATTTTCTAAATTATTATTTTCTGTCAATATTTTATTAAAAGAATTTCCCAAAAGAATTGTCTAAATTTAAAATAAAAAATTAATTAAAAAATAAATTAAAAAAAAACCTTTTCTGCATTAATTATTTTTTGTTCTTTTTCATTTAAAAAATAATTATTTTCTTCCTTAATTCTATTTTTATTTTTTTGATCATTATTTAAATTATTCAAATATATTAATTCATTTTCTTCTTTTTCACTATTTATTTCTGACTTAAAAATTGAAAAAAATAATTTTAGAAAATAATTTACTAAAAACCTTATCAGATTCCATGTGTATTTCATTTTCATTTTCAAACATTTCTTTACGTTCGTTTCCATTTTCTACTGAAATAGAAAATAAATTTTTAATAAACGGTTGACTAAAAATTTTTATATTTTAAATATAATTGCTAATCTCATTAAATAATTTAAGATTTTAAGATCATTGTTAATCCTTAGTTTTTGGGTTATTTACCATTATTTCTATTTTTCTCTTCTCTAGGTATTTCTATAATTTCATTTTCATCATTGGAGGTCTCTTCAACTGGTTCTAATAAATCTCTTTTTGTAATTTCTTCTTGATTTTCTATATAATTTTTATTAATTGATTCTTCTACATTCTCTTCTAATTTCCTTTCTTCTCCCTCTTCTGGTATTTTATCACCCCATGGAATTTCATCTTCTTCATTATCTTGACTTTCTCCTCTTTCTTTTGCTGCTTTAGCAGCTTCTATTAAATTTCTCAATTCAAGAGTAGGTAAAGGTCTAGCTCCTAAAACTGATCGAACACGATGTGAAGGAGGGGGAGTGTGTGGAGAATTTACTTGTGCTTCATGTTGGGGGGAATATTGTTGGGATGATTCATATTCTAAAATATTAATATATTTAATTAACAATTTCTGAAATTTTAACCTTCTGAAGCACCAGATGCCAATCTAAAAGATCCACGCGAACTTCGAACACTTCTAGGTGTTCGAGCACTTCGAGGGGTAAGGGGACTGAGAGGCTTTCGAGGACTTTGTGGTGATTGTTTTTTCTCTCCTCGAGGACTTCTCTGTCCTAGAGGTAAGACAGATTCGTCACTATTCTTTATTGGAGGTGATGATCCATTCGAAACAGGTAAACGAATAAGTGGAATAGAATTAGCACGCCCGATCGAATCTTTTTGCATTATTCCATTAATTTTTTGTAAAGGATCTTAAAATTTTTGTTTAAATATTTTAATATATTTACCTGCTAAATTTTGAGGTAATTCAATTTTTGGAATTTCATTTAATGTTCTTTTTTCTAATTCGGTCTCTAATCTTTTAATTTTTTCGTTAGCTTCTTTTAATAATTCATTTAATTTAAGTTCTTTTTTCTGCCCTTCATCAGCCCAATTTTTTCTTTCAAAAATAAGAACTTCAAGTAAAGGCATTAATGAAGGGGGTAACCAATGCCGAGGAAGACCTTGTTCTCGAAATCTATAAAAAAAGTTTTCCTTTCTATTTTTTCTTAATTTATTTAATAAAATTTTAATAATTATTAATTCTCTTTTTTACCTATTCTGTAAATCTCTAACTTTATATATCATTAAATTCCAATCTGGATGTAATTGAAGTTGATATCCAAATTCTCTACTCCATTGAGAAAACACAGAACAAGCACTAAAATTAAATATTTTTATATTTTATTTTAAGAAAAAATCTAAAAAAAATTAATTTTCTCACCGTGCAGATTCTTTGGCAATAAGAGCACTTTCTCTCAATGTTCCCAAAAAAGAGTCAACAGCTTTTGAAATTGGATAAATCTTTTCTTTAAGAAAACAATCAAGTTGAATATATAATTCTTCTTTTTCTGATGGTTCTAATTTTAATGATTCAAAAATAACAGAACATTTACTATTAATCTATTTAATTAAATTATTTTATTTATTTATTTTAAAGTCTCATTAATTTTAAAAATTTTCCCTTCCTTTTTTTCTCCCCAATTATAATTTTACCTCCATTAAACGAAAACTAAAAGGTTCATGTAATATTTTATTTATTTCTCCAAATATATCAGAATAATCTCTTACAGACATATTTAAAAGTCTAAAAAATATTTTTTTATGTAAATAATTTATTTATTTAAATACCTTTTATTTAATATTTCCATTTCTCCATTACAAACTTTAAAAAATGTTTCATAAACAATTTCATTTAAATTATAAAAAACTTTTTTCTTTACTTTCTTTTTAAAATCATTTTGAAGTAATTCTGCCCTTAATCTTTCATTTTCTTCATGTGCTCTAGCTAATGCTTCCTTTTTTTTTTAAAATTAAATTTAAAACTTAAATTTAAAATTAAAAAAAATACTTGAAATGAATTTTCTGAATCTTCAATTTTATTTTTAATATTTTCTGGTAAAATATTTTTTAATAATTCTTTTTCTTGATTTTCTAATTGAATCTTAAATTAAATTATTTTTTTTTTACAAAATAATTGTTTAATATAAAATAATTGTTTAATATACCTTTTGTATATTTTGTTCTTTTATATTATTTATTATTTGTTTATTTTCTCTTTCTGATTTTATTTCAATACTTTTTCTGTCAGAATCTAAAAATCAGAAATAAATTATTTATTTTTAAAATTCTTTTTAACCATTTTCACTTTCTGTACTATTTCGACTATTAATTGAAATTATTCTTGAGGTAGATGCACTACGACGTAATGTTGTTATCTATAAATATTTTATTTTTATTCAAAAAAAAAAGATTTTTAAAAATTATTTGAAAAAATATAAAATTAAATATTTAACCTCATTTTGTTTATTTTTATTATTATTTTGTTGTTGTTGTTGTTGAAGTTGACATAATCTAATATTATTTTGAACAGGACGAGCAAATCTATCAATATAAGGTTTCGGGTGAATGTGTTTCTAAAAAATTAATTTTACAAAAAATAATATAAAAATTTAAATAACCCCAACAATTGGTAATGAAAATTGGTTTTGATCTGATAAAGTTTTTTTCTTATCAGAAGAACAACCAATGCTACTATTAGAACGCTTTAAAAATAAATAAAATAATTCTTAAATTATTTTATTACCGTATTTCTTCTAATAGAACGACGTCTCTATTTGAACGACAGTCTCTATTAGAACGACACTTTAGGAGTATGTTGAAAAATAGAACGACAGTCTCTATTAGAACGACACACTCTATTTTATTTTGAATTTCATTTTCCATTCAATTTTTCTCTCAAACTTAAATTATTCTCAATTTTTCCCCCTCCTTAAAAATAATAAGGCGCAGATTTATTTAAAAATAAGGACAACCGAGAAAAGCTTTCTCATTATGGAAAGTTTGACTAGGAACATTTATTCTAACATCCGCCTTTTTGAAAAAAATAAAACAAAGATGATTATTATATTTGTGATGTTGAAAAATTCCTTGGAGAATGGGAGATGGAATAGAACCATAATGGAAAGGGCCCAGACCAGAGCACAAGTCTGTGACAGAGCACGTCTGTTGTAGAATCTGTGACAGAATTCTTCAACCCGATTAACTAACAAAACTCAATTTTAACTCTACCCTTAATTTTAAATGAGCTAAAAGGCAATATTTTAGACAATCTGTTAGACAACTCTTTTTAATATAGTCCTAATAACGGAAGTTTATGGATAATAAAATTGTTAAAACTTTACAAAAATGGTTTGAAAAATAAAGCGACAGTCTCTATTTGAACGACAGTCTCTATTAGAACGACAAATTTTGAGGGGTTGAAAAATAGAACGACTGTCGTTCTATTAGAAGAAATACGGTATTTAAAAAAATCAAAACCTTGCATTTTTCTCTTTTTTCTCCTTTTTTGTCTTTATTATTTATTTTTGGAATTCTAAAAGTAAATTCAACAGATTCAGGTCCATTTCCAAAACGAAGTTTGTCTAAAGGTCTTAATTCAATTAATGAACCTTTAAAAAATAAAATAAATAAAATTATTATTTAAATAACCATCTTTAAGTATTTTTTTATTATTATTAATCTCTTCTATTTTATTTTGATTGTCTTTTGAGTGTTTTACTTTTTGTTCTCCAAAAGGTGGAGAAGGTATTTTGTTATTTTGTTGTTCTTCCTCAAATGAAGGCATTAATTGACGAAGCCAAAATGAAGATGTTTTTTGTGAATATTCTATTAAAGCATGTTTTGGTCTAACTCCCGGGCACTTAAAAAATTATTTAATATTTTTATGTAATTTTTAAATTATGTTCATTTTATTTATTTTTAATTTCCTTTTTTTATTTCCATTAAGTCTACTTAAATAAATATATTATTTAGGATTTAATTTGGAGAGAGAGATTATTTAAAAGTTTTAAAAATGATTTAAATAGAGACAGATTAATAACTGAATTTTATATAAAAAAAGAAGAAAGAATTTAAAGAATATTAAACATTTTTTAAAATTATAACCTTAATAACAATATCACAGTCAGGATCAGATCCTATTAAAGTATTTTGTAATAACAAAATATTTTCATTAATCTTTTTATTATTTTCTTGTCGTAACATTTTAATTAAAAATATTTAAAAATAATAATTAAATTAAAAAATATTCTTCTCTATAACTAAAAGATATTTTTAAAATATTTAGATTAAAAATATTTAAAAATAAAAATAATTCCAGAATAAAAATAATAAATAAATATTTACTCATTTTCACACTTATAAACAGAAAGGAAAATTAAAAAAAAAAAGAAGATATATATTACATAAAAGTATTTTATGGGAGTCAAGGAAACCATAAAAATTTATTTTTAAATAAAACAGGTGTAAATATAATGTCCATTTAATAATAAATGTCTGATTTTGTTTATGGTCAGTTAAAATAAAAATAATAATAAAGGTACAATATATAAATTAG
>ABLG01002439.1:0-12076 GCA_000172435.1 Meloidogyne hapla
AAATTAGAGATTTAATACTTCAGGAATTTATGTAAATGAATGAATGACATCAGTGAAGGTATTTTTTGTTGCCCCGTTGGCTTTAAAAATTTATGAAAGGTTTTAACTATAAATGTACGACGTTGGCGACAAACAATCGAAAAAGAAATTCCCTCTTTCTAATATATTTAAATGATCTTTTGCCTTTATTTTTTAAATAAATTTCTTTGATTTTAAATATTTATAAAGACAAAATTTGAAAAAATAATAAAAAGGATTCCCCATATTTTTTAAAAAATTTAACAATATTTTTAATTACATATTTTTATAAATAAATAAATTAATTATAAATAAATAAATAAATTTTAATAAAAATAATTTTAATTAAGAAATAATAAAAATAAAATAAAAATAATGCGCAAAACTTTCTTTTTTTCCTTTCCTTTTTTCAAACATTCCTTTCAATTTAATTAATTAATATTTATAAATTTTTCTTTCTAAAAATTTTTCTATTTAATTACCTAAATTTGCTTAATTCTTTTTAAAAAAATATTTTCATCATTAATTTTTAAAATAAATTTTCTAAATGTTTTTATTTTAAAATAATTTATTTATCTTTATTTGGTGACCGGAAGAAAGCGCAGTAAATGAATATTATTAAAAAAGAAAATAAAATCACAATGTAAAAGAATTGAAAATAAATTTATTAAAAATATAAATTTATCCGAAATTATGTCCTCTTCTTCTTCAATTAAAGAAGGAAAAATACATCAAGTTCACATACACATCAAATGTTTATTGGACAACAAATATTTTTTCTGAGATAATTTGCCTCCAATTTATGCACTAGACGTAAACCGAAATGAATACGACACGAAAACGCATCAACTCCTGTTGGAGTGCCCTATACAATCATTTGTCTTGTACAATTCCTAATGAACCGAAGTCCAATGTTATTCTCTCTAAAACGTACTGCGCTTTTTTCCGGGAGCCCTTTATTTTCTTAATTATTTATTTAATTTAATTAATTTCTCTCCCCTTCATTTCCTTTATTTAATTTTAGAGAAAAATGAGTTTTTATTTATTTTATTGTTATTAAATTATTTAAATTGATTTTTTTAAATTAATGTTTTTTATTAAAAATAATTTTAAAATGATTTATTTTAATTGATTTATTTTTATATTTATTATTAAAATAATTTTATTTTTAAATTTAGAAAAAAAAATATTTTTATTTAAATGAATTCTTCTTTTAAAAAATCATTAATTGCTGAAAAAATTAAAAATAAAAATATTTCTTTAATTTCTCCAACAAATTTAAATAAATTATCAATTAATTCTACAACAAACAATAATGATATTAATTTAATATCTCCACGTCCAACATCATCTTCATCTTCGTCTTCTTCATTTTTATCTGTTTCAAGTCGAAATTCTTCTTTTTCTAAAAAACGACAAATTTCTAATAATATTTCTTTAAATGATTCAAAAAAAGAAAAAAAGAAATTCCAACAAATAATAATAATGGACGAGAAAAGCAACAACGTCAACGTTGGAGAAAAAGAAGAAATGTTTTTACTCAAAAGAAGAGTTTAACAAATATTTGTTCAATTAAATCTTCTAGTCCTTCAATGTTATCATTATCTTCATCTTCTTCTTTATCTTCATCATCAAGTGGTATTTGTAGCCGTTTAAGTATTGGGTCACAAACAGCTGTTAATTCTTCACCAATTTGTTGGTCATCTTCTGAAACAGAAGTAGAAAAAGATGAAAGAGTTGGAAATAACTCTTTTGGAAAGGTTATTTTTTTAAAAAAATTGGGGGAATTTAAATGTTGAAAATAAAGTTTTGGAATAATTTAGAACTCTTATTGAAAAGTTAAAATAACAATAAACAAACTATATATTTAAAAAAATGGGAGATATTGGGTAGAAGAAGAGAGGTCATTTTTAATATTGAAAAGGATTAAAATTAAAAAAAAAATCATTTTTAATTTTCATTTGGATAACTGGACATTTTAAATAAAAACTTTAAATATATTTTAATTAAATAATTAAAGGTTAGAATTTCTCAACAAACAAAAATAATTAAAGAAAATATTAAAAATGAAAAAAATGAAGAATTATTAGAAATTAGTAATGAAAAAGAAAATGAAATATTTATGTTAGATTTATCACATCCAGAATTAAAACAATTCTTTTTACAACAAAGACTTTTCTTTCGACAAATTTATGATCAACAATTGGCTGCTCTTTCTGCACGTCTTGGATTGGTTTTCTTTTTTTAAATAAATTAATAAATTATTTTAATAATTTAAAAAAAATATCTACTACAAATACTAATTAAATAATATTTAAAAAAAAACTTTTTTTAAAAGATTCCACCTCCTGATTATCATATTTCTTTAAAACAAAAAAATAATTCAACAACATTTATTGACAAATATATAAATTCTCCTCCACCACATCAACATCTTGGTTATCCACCTGCACCTCCAATACCTTTCCAAATATTTAATTATTATGATTCTTTTTGTAATTGTTGTTGTTGTTTGGCAAATAATAACAAAATAACAACAACAAATTTTGAAGAAATTAATGAAACAAAAAATGAAATAAAACAAAAAGGTAATTAATTAATTTTTATTTTTATAAAATAAATGAGCGAAATTTTTTGTGTTTTGAGTTTTAGTTTAAATAAATTAATGATATTCTTTAACTTTACTTTTTTTTTGCAAATAGAAAATTATTTAATTTATTAGAGAAATTAATATTTTTTAAAAATTATTTATTAATATGATAAGAAATATTTTTTATTTAAATTGAAAATAAAAAAAAATTTTTGTGTTTTTTTTCTTTAATTATTTTCTGTCAATATTTATTCGCCCAATATTTTTAAATAAATTAATATTATTTTAAATTTAAATAAAAAATAATTTAATCTAAAAAAGCAACAAAGAAATTAAAATATTTTATTTTATAAAAGACTAATTTAAATAATATTTTTAAATATATTTTTTTTAATTTTTGTGTTTTGTGTATTTATTTTTAAATAATAAATATATTTAATATATTACTCTTTTCTCATAGAAAATAAAAAAAAAAGAAATAAATATATAATATAAATATATTTTTATTTACAGACATTTTATTTTATTTTTCTTTTTCTAGTTTTTCCTTATTCTTTTTTCTTTCTTTTCTCTCTTTTTTATTTATTTCGAAATTTATTTTAAATATTAAAAATTCCAAATAATTTTTAAATTATAATAAAATAATTATATTTTTTTATATATTTAAAAGCATGGATTTGACAACTGTTTTTATTTTATTTATTTTTAGCTTTTCATTTATCTCTTTTTTTTCTGATTTTCGTCAAAAAAAACATTTTCGTCGCAGAATTTGTAAATGATTAAATACTTTTTCTTTACGTTTTTTATATTTTTATTTATATAATTCTTTAAAAAAACTTTTTATTTTTTAAAAATTAATATATTTATTTTTTGTGACAAATTATATTAATTAATTTGTAATTTATTTCTTAAACAAATAAATTAAAAATTT
The DNA here is from genome assembly GCA_000172435.1 of Meloidogyne hapla. NCBI lineage: Eukaryota > Metazoa > Nematoda > Chromadorea > Rhabditida > Meloidogynidae > Meloidogyne > Meloidogyne hapla. The sequence continues at coordinate 3,540 of ABLG01002439.1, forward strand.
TTATTAGCCAAATACTTATTTTGTCTAAATTTTAATTATTTATTTATTTTTATCAATAATTAATTAAATATATTAAAAAACTTTTAAATAAATAAATCTTTATTTAAATATATATTTTTATTTTTCATCTTTTTCCCTCATCAATTCTCTCAAGGTTATCTTATAAAGATCTTTTTGAAAAAAAAATGAGAAAAATGTTCCTTTAAAATAAATACCATTTTTACCTTTTGGTAATGTTCATTCTTTAATAGTGCGGACGTCGATTAAGAAAAAAACCTCCTCAATATACAGCAAGTGGGGACACTTTTAAATATATTATATATAAGGGATATTTTGGAGACGACCCTAAGAAAAAGGGAAAATAAAAAATAAAAGATTATTGAATAAATAATAAAAAAATATATTTAAAAATATTTCCTTTTTTTGTGAACAAAAATGTGAATCTTTAAATATTTTTTTTTGATTTTTGATTTCAATTTTTTGCCCTTCCATTTATTTCTTTTTAATATTGACCGCCTCTGAAAACATTATTAGCTCATTAAACAATATTTTTTTTATTATTTATTTATTACTTTTTTTTAATTTTTTTCTTTCTCCTATTGGGTAAAATGTCTTTTAATAAATCTGTAATAGACAGACAAAAAATTTGTTTGTTTAAATAAATTGGATATTAGCCAAATTACTTTTAATAAAAAAATTTAAAACAAAATTATTTTCATTAAAAATTATCAATTTTATTAGTACATATTACCCAAATATTTTCTTCTATTAAATTTTATATTTATTTAATAAAAATCAGTGTTGGCGTCTGTCTGTATTTTTTTTTGTTATTTTAGTGTTGGAATATAGAGAGAATAGAGAAAGATTTTCCCCTAAACCATTTCTATATTGTACGTTTGTTCAACCGGTGGTTGTTGTTTGGCTGCTTTATTATTGCCCAATCCTTTTTATTTAAAAAAATTACTAAAGCAAACTAAAAACGGTTTTCCCCCTTTTCTATAGCAAAAACGGTCTAAGCCAAATTTTCAGCCTCTCAAATATTCTTTTTACGCCACCGCCTCTTTTTTACCCTTTTATCCTGTCGAGAAAAGACTAAAACTGTGTCTATTTAATAATTCTATTGTATTAAGTCACACCACCACAATATACCACTCCTTTTTTTTACAAAAATTCTCTAAAATTTTCACCTTCCATATCGTTTCCACATTTATTCTTTTTTTTTTAACTCTGCTCCTTTTTTTGATTCATTTCATTGCCTAATAAATTTTAAGCATTGTTCTACACGTCTTTCTATGTATCTTTTACCGACAAAAAGAACATTTAAAATTCTAATATATTTTAATATAATAACAATTCCTTTATTTATATTCAAATATTTCTTTAAATCATTTTATATTTCTTTTATTAATATTTCTTTCCTCGATATGCCTATCTTTATTTATTTCATTCTTTTATTCAGAAACGCCTTTTTCAATAAACCTTTCATTTATTTTAATATATTTTACAGTTAAAAGCCAAAAAGGCCCCACAGATCATCAACACATAAATATATTCTCTCTCTCCTAAATAACTCCACCAATTCCTCTTCTTTATTGGCGGAAAGTCGCGCGTACGCTTGAAACCAATCGAGCGACTATCTCGATTGACCGATTCTACGAAAGATCGGTTACTTTAATGATTTGCTCGTTTGCAGGCAGTAATTTGATCATTTTTGCATTCCTTTTATTCTTTCATTTTTTTCTTAGACTTCTTAAATATTAATAAAAAATATATAATATACTTACTCTTGTTGACGGCGAATGATTCGGCCTGTAATAGTGAAAGTATTGACCACCAAAAAAGAAAAAAAGAAAGAAATTAAAAAACAAAAATCAACAAAGCCAAATCAAAATCTTAAAATAATTAAAGGAGAACCAGGAAGAGGTGAAGGAGAACATTTAAGGATATCTTACTATTTTAAAACTAAAAAACAACAAATTCTTTCATTTTTATTAAAACAAATAAAAACTTTTTCTCTCCAATAAAAATGACAACAGAAATTCCTTCTTCTGATTTTACTGTCAATCAGTCAACAAAAATAATAAAATCAAAACCAGAACAACCACAATTTGTTGTTTTTGAATTGCCACGAACTACAATTCCAATTGAATGGTCTAAAAGAGGATCAAGACCTTTTTATGGGAATTTAACTTCAAATAATAAAAGTTTAGTTCCCTTTTTACCTATGGGTAAATCATTAATAGGACAACAATTTGAAAATAATTATGAAAATGACACAAATGAAAGAAAAATTAGTTTTACACTTGTACAATTAAATAATTTTAATAATATTCCTTTTGTAAAGAAGAATGAAAATAGTAAAGAAAAAGAACAAAAAGTTTTTGATACAACAAAGAAGAATGACCATAAATTATCTTCAATTGTTAATGGTCATCATCGCCTTCTTTTTGATAATCCTCTTTTTAGAAAACTTCCAAATTGGCACTTTTTTGGAGATGATCGCCATTTAACACCAATTCCATTGACAATTCCTCTTCTTCAAATTCCAGTTGAACGAACTTTGCTTTCAATTGCTCCAAGCGTTAGTTGGACTAGACAAATAATTTTATTAGGACTTTTGGATATGAAAAGCATTATGGAGGCAGAGAAAGCAGCATTTTTACCATTAGAAGACTACGAAGAAGAGCAAAACAATAACTGTTTACCCAGCTTAGTATCTTCCTCAACAAATTATTCCTTAAGTGAATCAGAAATAGAAGAACCTCTACCGCCTGATAGTGGTTGTTGTCCAAGCAGTAGTTCGGGTGTTGAGTCTATGTATTCGGGTGAGACAGAAACTGGAACATCTACTCCTCCAACAAGAACAAGTAGCGGCACAAACACTCCAACAACACAACCACCAACAAAAACAGAAAAAATGATTGAAGAAGAATCGGAAATATGCGATTATTCAGCAGGTAGCAGCAGTGCTGCCAATTCTGCCACGTCAAGCACTCCAAATTCTCCACTCACATTTGATAGACGCACTGTCCGTATGAGTAGAGCTACTCGAAATGCCGTTCTTAGACTTTCAATATCTCGACGGTTTTGTGAAGATGAGGAAGAGGATGACTATAAAGGAGGAGAATACGAAGAAGGAAATTGCGGTAAATATTGTAGCCAAAAAATGGGGAGGGGGAAACGGAATAATTTTAGAAATAAAAAGCCTTTTTTTAATATTTTAAATGTTTAAAAAATACAACTATCATTTTTTCATTGCATTTATTATAACGTGTCTTTTAGAAATTATAGACGTGAAAATTTTCCTTCAGATTTTAGAGGTTTTCAAATAAAAGAGGGAGAGAAAAATATGAATAATACGTAGGTAGTAGAGAGAAAAGAAAAAGTTATTTTTAATAGAGAAATTTATTTGTTTTAGATTAACCGTTACTTAGATAGTAATTAGATGATAGTAATTAGTAAAAATATTTCTTTAAAATAATATAATAAAGGTGTAATTATATATTTTAAGGGATCATAATTTTCAGAGTTAGGATAAATTAGAAATTTTATTGAAAGGAGGGAAGCCTTAAGAGATTACACGTTAAAAATCCAAAAAATCATTAAGTATCAAAAACCTTAAAAAATTCAGGATCTCTACAATATTTAATTTAGAATAAACTTTCTCTCAATTTTACGAGTTAGTGAGACATCAATTCTTTAAATTAAAAAAGTATTCATATTAAATTTAAATAAAAAATAAAGATTTGGCGTTTTGTTTTAATTATTTTTTATTAAATTTTATCCAGAAATTACCTAAATATTTATTGATTTATTTTGTTATTATTTTATTTTTTTGTTAATTAATAAGGGTGATGGTTGTATATTTTACACATTTTGGGTATCATAGTAAAGTTATTTAAAATTTAAACAAAAAATTTCGCTCAAAAATTTTTGTCTAAAAATTTCCTTTCTCTCGTTTTTCTAAAATAAAAATGACAATTCCACCTTTTTCTTCATCAGCACTCACTGATGAGCAAATGGCTCTCCGTATTCGGCATTCAAGTAGTGGAAGTACTAAAAATACTGAAAAAAGCAATAATATGCTTCAACAACAATTTCAGCATTATTCATCTAAAGTGCCTATAAGTCCTAGTGGAATTTCCCGAATGGATGTTGTAAGTTTTTAAATTTAGATTTAAATATTTATTTTTTTTTAAAAGTTGAGTGAACGCATTTATGACTTTCATCAAAATACAGAACAAAATCAAATGCAATTGAATCGTAAACTTCTTTTACGTGATCAACTTTATTATGCTATATCACCAATATTTCCATGTAATTTAATTAAAAGATGTTTTCTTTATTATTTTTTAGTGTGTGGTTTGTATATTGTTGGTTCTTCACTGAATGGTTTTGGAACTTTACATTCTGATTTAGATCTTTGTTTAATGATTACAAATAGAGATGTTTATTTTATTTTTTTTAAATAAGTATTTTTTTGTAATTTAAAGATTGACCAAAAAAGTGATGCTGTTGTTGTTCTTTCTTCTGTTATGCGAACATTAAAAACAACAATGCTTGTTGTTGATCAACAATTAATTCCAGCTAAAGTACCAATTCTTCGAATTAAATGTGGTGGTGCTTTTTCTGATATTGTTGTTGATTTAAATGTTAATAATTCTGTGGCAATTAGAAACACTCATTTACTTTGTTATTATAGTGCTTGTAAGTTTTTTTTTAAATGAATATTTAATTTAATTAAAAAATATTTTAGTTGATTGGCGTGTTCGTTTAATTGTTATGGTTGTTAAAGAATGGGCAAAACGTCGAGGTATAAATAATGCCAGTCAATCGTCGTTCACTTCTTACTCGCTTGTTTTAATGGTTATTCATTATTTACAATGTGGGGCTAATCCTCCAGTACTTCCTTCACTTCAAATGTTATATCCTAAACGTTTTTCTGAAAAAATTGATGTTCGTCTTCTTAATGTTTCGCAACCATTAGATCCTCTTCCAAGTCAAGTTTGGAATTTTGATCAAAGACTTTCTCTTGGAGAATTACTTCTTGGATTTCTTCATTATTATGCTTACGAATTTAAGTAATTTTTTAATTTAAATAAAAAAAAGATTAATTTAAATTCTAGTTTTGAAACTGATGCAATAAGTATTCGTATGGGACGAAAAATGGATAGAGCACAAGCAATGCAAAATCAGGTATTATTTTATTAAATATTTTTTTTCAAATTATTTTTTAGTCTCCTTTCAATACACTTTCTCAATGGCATTGTATTTGTATTGAGGAGCCATTCACTTTAAGCAATGCTGCTCATTCAATTTATGATGAACGTATTTTCCAGGAAATTAAAAAAACTTTTGCAGACAGTTATCATGATTTGGATAAACAAAGAGATTTGGATCGTTTTCTTAGCGAACTTCCTCTTCAAATTCAAATTACTCCACCACCAGCTATTCCTGTTGTTAATGCTTCTCCTCCTATAAATGTCAACGGCTGCGAATCAATTAAAACGGAAACGACGGAAGTTGAGAATAATTCAAGTGACAAATTGCAACAAGGGGAATTATCACCTTGATTTTATTAAATAAATATTTTTTTGTTTTTTTTCTTCTCTCTATATTCCATAATTTGTTTTGATAATTATATTTTAAGATGGATATTTTTTTAAAATGAAATTCTGATAAATATTTTTTGATTTTTAATTATATAATTATTTATGTAAGATAAATAATTACAAAAAAAGGTACTAATCAGCTAATGGATGGTCTCAGACAATAATTAATTGTATTAAAATAAAATATTTAAACAATTTTAAATTCTAAGCTTTATTTAATTAAATGCCAAAAATATATTTAAAAAAACGAAAGTTTTACTTATATTTGTTAAAATAATTAAAAGTTGTAATTCGAATGCATAAATAAATGAAAAAGATTAAAATATATTTAAAAAAACAAAATTAATTTTTATTTAATTTTTCGATGATTTTTTTTTTATTTTGAATATTTTTATTTAAGCCTGAATAGGCACAGCAGCAGTCTCCGTTGGTTGTGCTACATTTGTTGAAGTCTCAACATTTTCTCCTTCTTTATTTTTTTCTTCTTTCTTTTTTTCTTCTTCAGCCTTTTTAATATCCTCAGGATTTAATGCTAAAGTCTCACAAATTTGTTTCCAATCTGGCCAATAACGTTCTTTTATTCGTTTAATAAATTCAATTAAATTTGGTGTATTTTGTTCCATAAATGTTTTAATTTTATCAGAAGTTAATGGAGCATCAGTAAATTCAACTAAATGACCAAAAGCTGTAGCATCCAACTTAAAAATATTTTTTTTAATTTAAAAAAAAAACGAACAGTTGATGGAATATCACCAAACATAAAAGATTTATCTCCAAGAAGTGTAGACAATGCTGTTAAATCTTTTTTTGTTATTTCTTCAATTTCCTCAGGTGAATGACGTCCATAACCTTGGGCATTTACTATTGTTTTTAACTAAAAATATTTTAAATAAATTTAAATTAAAAAATAAATTACTCGTTTTTCCAATTGTTTGATAAAAATTTTTTGGAAAAAGAATTTTTGAATGCCTTGCAAATAAGGCAAAACACCTTTATCTGTTGCTAACCATCCAAAACTTTTGGATCGATCATATTCCAAACATCTAAAAAATTATTTTATTTTTAATTGGTTTATTTCTAGAATATTTTCCCTTATTTCTTTTTGCCTCTAAATACTACCAAAGACAAAACTAATTAAAATAGGGAGGGGAAAGTGCAAAGTACAAAAATATTTTCTGTTTTTAGTCTCTAAAAATTTTTTAAATAATTAAAATAATTTTATGGCTTTAAATTTATCATTTCGGTTTATTTTTAAAGGGGTAAAAAGATATTTTTTATCTGTGATATATACTGCTAATTTGAAAAGAATAAACCTAAAGAGTGATTCCTCAATAAGAATAGAAAATGCTCGAGAATCAGCCTTTTCTCGGTCACTCAAATTTTCATCAATTGTTAATTTAAAATGACTTTTCAAATGATCAATAATAAAATTAGTATCTGCAAATTGCCTTCCATTAAGTTCTATAAATGGAACTTGGCCTTTTGCTGATGCCTTTGAGATTTCATTGCTGACATTCTAAAAAATAAATTTTCTTAGAAAAGGTAAATTTAATTATTTTTAAATTTAATGGATGTTTATATTTTGAGATATATGAAAAATCTGCCTAGAAATACTTGAGCAAAGCTTTATTAAAAGTTTCTAAAATTAAATAAAAAATCTTCACTTTATGTTTTATTCCAGTAATACGCAACCAAGTTTCTAATTTTACACAAAACGGAGATGCATTAACAATAGCATGTGTGCGCGGGAATTGAACCAAATTAACAACATCTTCAGTCCAATTACGCACAATTAATCCACGTGTTGGTTTAAGCATTTCGCCTTCAATGACTTTTATGTACTGCATATTTTTTTGAATTTTATTTTTAAATTAGAATTTCTTTTTGTTTAGAAAAAAAGTAAATGAAAGTTGGGAAAATAAATAAAATGTTCTGTTATGAAGAAATGGAATGAGTGAATGAATGGAATGTGTATATTATTGACAATGTAATATAGAAAGGGATTAGCCTAAAGGAATGGGGGAAATGAAGATAAAGAGAAAAAGTAAAAAAATGATGAAAATGTGTTCAATGTTGGTGTTATGAATATATAGAGGGGATATTTATTTATTTTATTATTCTTTGTCCTTCCTTTAAAAATAAGAGAAAAGGAAGAAGATAGAAGAAAATGAAGACAAATATTGCGCTGAATGAGCCTTTCTCCGTTGGTGGCGGCCATTATATGGGGGTTGAGGTCAAAATAACCATTGAGAAGAAAAAATATAAAAAGAGAAAACAGAATTAGTTTATTATATATTAGTGGCCATTATCAAACTTTAAACGAACAAAATATTTGGATGTGATTGATTATTATTACCATCTTAAGGCAATAATATTAAATTTAAATTAATTTAGAAAATATTTTGAAAAATAATTTAAATAAATATTTTATTTACAAAAAAATAAATCTGTCTAGCAAATTTTATTTTTAAAAGATAATTGTAGATTTTATCATTAATTATAATTCTAGCTTTAAATAAATGATTTAAATTAAAAATATTTATATATACTCCAAATAATACTAATTTATGTGAATTATTTAAAAATAAAAAATATTTAAAATTTCGAAAAAAAATATATTTAGAAAATTAAAGTTTAATTATTTAATTTAAATAATTTATAAATTAAGAAACGGGCCTTATTTTAGAAAAAAAAATCGGTATTTAAAAACTAATTTTAGTACGAAAAAAAGAAATAATTAAAATATATAATAAAATAATAAAAAAATATATTTATTTAATTTTCTTATCTTTTATTTGGTCATTTAAAATAATATATTTTTTTTTATCTTTTACGGCGCCACACCGACAGAAAAAAGTCAAAAAATAATTTTTTTAGAGAAAGATAATATAATATTTAAGCAAATAAAAATAAATATATTTTTGT
>ABLG01002437.1:0-13676 GCA_000172435.1 Meloidogyne hapla
TAAAATACTTAAAAAGTATCCATCCTTATGTAATTAATACACTTCTGCAATAATTTCATTTTTGTTAAATACTTTATTACTATTTTTACTTATTTATTTCAATTTTTATATAAACTAATATATTTATTTGTTTTTTTTATTTAATTTATATTTTTATTATTAGGTAAGTATTTTAAATAGATAATTATTTTTATTAGTTAATAATTCGGACTAACTCGATTCGGACTAATCTGTGTTCTGAAAACCTTATTACAGCAATGAAATTCTTGTGAAATTCTATTTAAAATTTGAATTATTTTTTATTTAAAAAATTTCGTTATTTAAAAAAAATATATTTAATATAATTAAAAATATTAAACAATCTTATAAAATTAACACGTCAAACAATCTTATAAAAAAATTTAGATTTTTATTTTTTAATTTTAATCTATAATTTTAATTTTTTTAATTTTAAATTTTAGAAGTGTTTTATTTTGTGATAATTGTTAAAATATATTTTTAATTAGTTTAGATTCCCTGTTTATTTAACAATTTAAAAATTATTTTGTTTTCACTAATTTAAAACGTTGAAAATATAAAATTAGCTGCATTGTTTAAATATTTGTCATTAAGTGACATGAGTTATGAGCTTTTATAAAAACTATACCTTAAACATTAAAAATTTATTGTTATCAACAAACTTTATATTGCTTCAGATCAGTTCACTAAGCATGAGCACATTCAAAATATTGATAAGAATTCTAAAGAATAATAAATTTGGTTTAATCAAAAACTTGGTTGAGCTGAAATCAGCAGCTACATTTTTAGAACATTTTAATTGAATAAAATTTAAAAATTTTTATAATAATAATTTTTTAATTATTCTATTTTTAAGTTATAAAATTCTTCATTTTATACTATTGAAATATTTTTATAATTAAATTATTTATTCCCAAAAAGCATATATTCTGTATTATTTTTACCAGAATTTTTTAAAGAATATTTTTTGTTTATATGATTTATGAGCTTTTTAAAAATTCCTTTAATTTAAATTATGCTATCATAGACTCATCTCCTCCTCTAATATTTGCCAAAATTAATTCATTCCAAAAAATTATGTTTTCAAATTTTTATTCGACATTATAGTTAAAGGGTGCTAGTCATTTTAAAATATATATAAAATAAAATTTGATAAGCGCTCCTCCATTTCAACATTCAATTTAATAAGTCAGATTGAATTAAATATATTACTTGTTTTTATATTCTATCTGATTATAATCTTTTAAATATTTATAACATTTGAATATTTAAATTTAAATATAATAATTTTCTTTTTATTCTTTCCATTTTTTTATTTTACATTTTATTATTTTTAATTATAATAATTTATTTTTTATTTTATTATTTTTTATTTTGTTATCAATTGATTCCCAACCATATCTTCGAAGCAGTCCGAGTAAAATTAATTTTTCTGTTAGTATTATTACTGATAGTTTATCTAGAGTCACTTTAAAATTTTTTTTTCATTCGTTTAATTTTTATTCAGCTTTCTTCGAAGAAAATGCAAAATATAATTTTGCATTCGGTGATAATTTTTTTCTGAAACATCTTGTAGTCAACGGTATATTTATTTATTTATTATAAAATGTATACTTTTGTTTTACAAATTTATTTATATTTTTTTAACATTATTTATTTTATAGCTTTATAAATACTAAAATTTTATGATTTATATTCTAATACGAGGTGGAAATCATATTTGCCCCCGTTATGTGCGATGCATATTATTTGGATTTTATTATTTTGTTTATATTTAAATTATATTTAATATATAATTTAAATATAACATTAGTGATTTATATAATTTTTCTTTAAAAATATAATTTTAAAACATCTTTTGTTCAATTTTGATAGTTTATTCATTAATAATCTTCATTTATTTATCTATTCAATTTATGTTTAAAAATTATTATGAAATTTTTATTATAATTTTAAAGTACAATCATATCCATGACTCGTCTTTATCTATTTTATCAAAAAACTTGACAAAAATATTGTATAATTTTGTTCATATTCATTTTTCTATTGTAACATCTTTTAATAAAGTATAAATTAAGTTTACATTTTTTATTAAAAAAGAAAAAAATTATAATTAATCTCAAGAAATAAAATTTTTGCATATCATCTCATCAAAATGTTGTTGTTGAGCTATAAAATCTATCTTGAAATTTATTATGTAAAAATTAATTTTATAAGTTTAAATCATGTATTTTATTACAAAAATTAAAATATTAATAAATTTGTAATTTGGCATAAAATAATTATTAAAATTATTATGATGCTTAATTCTTGAAAATATAAAATTAACTTAATTAAGATTTATCAACTTAAAATTAACATTTATCAACTTTTTAGAAATTTTTAAAAATTCGATCAATTTACAATTAAATCAATTAATTTTTAGTTGAATATTTTTTTAAGTTTTTATAAATCTATTACATAAAATAAAAAAAAATAAGATTATTTAAACTAAATTAGTCATGTTCTCATATTAGTTATTAGATTCAATATCTTCTAAATAATTTATTTTTTAAATTATTATTTTAATTTCAGAATTTATTGAATTATTTGTATTTTGAATAAATTGTTTCTAGAAATTATGAAATAATAAAGAAGATAATATAGGGTACAGCCCAAGTAGTCGCGAGGCCGAGTAGTCGCGGAGCTATAACTTTATAACCGATGGTCTATTTTGGATGTATGTGGTACCATTCGATAGCGCAGGAAATTTCCTACAAATCTTCCGAAAAGAAAATTAATCGAGATAAAACTTAGAAAGATATCGGTCCGCGACTACTCGGGCGTGTCCCGATAATATATGACTTAATAAAATTGTCATTTTCATTTAACAAAATAATACATACATATAATTCTAAATTCAAATTCTTTTTATTTTAGTTAATTGTTTTTATTATTTATTGATAAATAATTTTGATAAATAATTTTGGTTAATTTTTATGTATGATTAATTATTTTTTAAATATTTAAATTTATAATTATTTTTCAAGATTCAACAATCTTGCAAATCTTCCATCTAATTGACATGAACATTTCGCAGAGTAGAGATTTCATCTTTAACTTTATAATTTTTTGATATTCTATTTCTTTTGCATGAAGTTCTAATTGAAGATTTAAGCAACTGATCCATCCTCAGATTGTGGTTGAATAACTTATTTTTTAATTTCTTTTCAAGATATACTATGCATATAATTTAATTATAATAAATAGATGAAAAACAAAATATAATGAAATTTAAATATTTAAATTTTATAATTTTAAGAATGAGATGGAAATTAAAATAAATTATATTACAATTTTATTTTAGAAATTGTAAAATTGTTGTTGTTTGGGCTCAATATTCTGCTCTTGTTGTTCTATTTTTTGTTGCTCTATTTATTTATAGCATAAAAATTTTAAAATTTTTTTTATTTTGAAAATATTAAAATTATTTCAGACTCGTTATAAATTTAAATTACTAGTAAGTTTATTTTAAACATAATCATTTTAAATGTAAAAAATGCTTTAAATCTGTTGATGCCATTACCGTTACTCCTCTACTCTGACTCTCACGATTGTAAAAATTATTTAATTATTAATAAGTTTATTAATTTATACTATTTTATTTATAAACAATTTTTCAACTTCACTAATTCAAATCGTTATATTTTTATTTAGAAATTATTTTAATAAATGTATCTCTATTCTTTACGTAGATTATTCTGAATGTAACTATACAAAATAATAAAATTAATAATTTTTAAATTCAAATTTTTTTTATTTCAGATATTTATGTATTAATTTAAAGATTAAAAATTTAAGATTTAATTATTTTTCAAATTTTGTTAATATATAAAGATATCAACAATTTATATGGAAAATTATTAAATATTTATATTAAAATTTATTTTGGTTATATTATTTTTCGTCAATTCATACTAAAATAAATCTAATAATTTAAAAAAAATTCTATAATAAATCTATAAGATTAAATAATTTGACTGACGAAGTTATTAAACATTTTAATAATCTATTTAATGAATATAAATTTTATATGTTCGTTTGATTGATTTACTGAATTTTTACGTTTCCTGAAAAAACGTAAAAATTATTCTCGTTTTTTATTCTCGTTTTTTCACAATTATATTTTAATTAATTATTCGTTATAATTCTATAATTTTTTCAAGTGTTTATCATTTTTATTCATTTTATATGATGTTTTTATCTAATTATATTAGGTATTTTTTATACTGTTCTCGACAAAATTTCAAGTCCAGTTAAAATATCAACTTAATGACATTATAATTTTTATTTAAAATCTTTGTTAAGATTGTATTTTATTATTACATTTCATGTATTCGTCTGACGTATGACTTTTTCCATTACCTGAAAACAAAGCCACATTTATCTTCTTTTCACAATTATATTTTAATTAATTATTCGTTAGAATTCTTTATAATTCTAAATTATTTATATTTTCATTTATAAGTCTGTATCAATTTTAAAATTTTATATTTATCTTATATTTTCTATATAGCCTTCGACTTAAACGGCAATTCCAAGATATATAATAACCTTCGAATAATAATAATTTTATTTAATAATTAATATTATAATTAATTACTATAAAACATCAATTTTTATAACATTTATTTTTGCATATCCCACTCAGTTAGTTATTTTTAAATTATTTAAGTGTTTTCTTTTTGAAATTAAATCAAAAATATTTATAATTTTGTAAACCTTTAATGAAATTATGATTTTTTCACCAATTTATTTTAAAAAAGATTTAATAAAATTTTCCATTTTCATTATTCGCTTACAAATAATCTATTAGAATATTTTAATTATTAATCTATAACTTAATATCTTATGGGTTATAATTTTATTTAAATTAATTTTTCATTATTCGAATATTAATTGAATTCAGTATTAATCTACGATATTTTTTTAATATTTTTATTCTATGAAATATAAGTATTTAGAATGTACGAGTACACATATTTCTTTATAGCATTATTAAAATTTGCTTTTAAAATATTTTAAGCATTTTAAATATTCTGGATTATTAATAATTTTATATCAACTTTTATTAATAAATTTTAATGCGTTAATTTATGTTACAATTTTATTTGTGAAATATTTTCAACTTTTAGTATAGGTTACCTTTTTACATATTTAAAAAATAAGACAAACTTTAAAATTTCTTTAGTCATTTTGTCGGAACAGTATTAATACAAAATCCTTCTGATTTGGTGAAATTAAATTAAAATAAATTTTTAAAAAATTATCTGTAAAAAAGTTATCCTGTCCTTTAACCTAATTAATACACTTTCTGCAATAATTTTATTTAAGTTATACACTTTAATATTATTTTTACTTATTTATTTCAATTTTTATATAAAATAATAAATTTATTTTATTGTATTTTTATTGAATTTAGATTTTTATTATTAGGTAAGAAAAATTTTGTTAGCCTGAATTCTGTCCATATTAATAAATATTTTCGAAGAGATTGTTGAATATTAAGACATGTTTAAAAATTTTATTTAAATTCTAAATTGTTTCTTATATTTGTTGTTTAAGTTAGGATAATTTCATTTAAAATATTTTAAACGAATGAATCTTTAGTAGCCAAAATTTTCAAATAAAGTTTTATTTTATTATTAAGATTAATATTAATAACTTTTTAAAATAAATTATTTTTAAGAGTTAATTTTGTTTTATTTTGAATTGAATTAGTTGAGTTAACCTTTTTATTATTTTTAAATGTTCCTTATAAATCTTTACCAAAATTTTTTATTTATTAATTAAAATTTAGAAACTAGAATGATATATGAATTAGAAATTGTAATTTTTATTAAAATAGTTATAAATATTTTCAACTTATTTATTTATTTTTTAAATTAATACAAGCATAGACCCCGCATTGGAATCTGCAATGATAACATGTCATCAAAAATAATTCAAAAGAATTTAGAATAAATTATTAACTAAAATGTTAATAAAAAAGTTTAGTAGGGGATAGATAACTACATAATGAGAAAATTCATTATTTTAATTATATTATTTAAAGTATTGCTTTTTTAATTAATAAGATGAATTATATTTTTTATATTATTTTAATATAAGATGAAAATATTTTTTCAGAAGAAATCTATTAATACATATACCTATTCTATCTTAAATATATTATTCTATAAGTTATTTTATCTTGTTTTTGACAGTAGGTTTAATAATGGGACCAACATCGTTTATTGATTTTAATGGTAGTATAAATATATTTATGAGACAAATTTGAATAAATAATTTTATCTCGAAAATTATTAATCTCGAAAAATCTCGAAAATAATTAGAAATAAAATTTAGTAGTATTTCTATTTAATTTTTAATTTTGTTATTAATTTTATTATTTATAATATTTATTGTAAAAATTGTTTACAATATTTACTGGCATAATTTCTTTTGTGAATTAATTATGTGATCAGCAGTACTAAATATTCTCTCAGTTTCCACACTTTTGAAGTTAGTTGCTAATATTTTATATTATTATAAAAATTATTAAAATATGTTTTTTTAATAAACAACTATGTGTTGGAGATAAACAACTGTTTAGACAAACAACTATGTGAAATCTACATGAAATTCTTTCGTTATGCAATATTATATTGTTAATTTTATATCAAAGATTATACAAAGATTATACTATTTTTATTTCAATGATTATTATACATCAGATTTTAAATTAATAGTTATAATTATTAATTATTTAATTAATATCTTAAATAATAATTATTTATATTTTATTAATAAATATAAATAATTTATTAAACATTTATTTTTTTAATTAAATCATATAATATTATAGGATTCTTTATAATAATTAAGTTCAAGTTTATTTAATTATCTATTTAGGTTTAATATTATAAATTCATATTATTAATAAGATTATCGTGAAGATTATTTTTTCTCTCTCCAAATAAGTTAAAAATAAAAGTTTTAAGTAGTTTATCAAAAATAAAACTATAATGGAATTATTTATTTTCTTCTCTAAGGCAACAAAGGGAAGAGTAGTTGCAGTTATCAAACTAGAAAACGAGTTGTGCAAATTTTCTATATTTTTATTAGTATTTCTAAATTTTTTGAATATTTATTAATTAATAATTACTATAATATATTTTTCAAGATGAACCATGGGTGAAATTCTTTTTAAGGTTACATTGATTAATTTTCAACCAATTAAATTTTATATTTCAATAGTATATTTATTTTAAAATAACTAAAATTATTCTATAATTTATATCCATATATTAATGTACAAAGGATATGAATGTGTTTTAAATATATAATTGTAGTTAGCTAATTTTTTTATCTATTTAAAGATTATTTTCATTTAGTTTTAATTATAATATTAATAAAAATCATCTTATTTAAAGCAATCTTTTATTTTAAAAATTTTTTAAAATTTTTATTAAAATTTCTATTCTTTTTCTATTAAATATGTCTGAACTTGGTAAGGTACTTTTTCTTAGGCTTCATATTCTAAAAACAATTTCGATTATTTATTTTATATAATTATTTGTATAACTTGTTAACAAATTTATTATAAATATAATATTCATATTAATGTTTGGTGCTTATTTTAAGATTAGAATTTATTTTAAATTTTATCTTATATTTCAATTAACTTTTGATTTTTATAGATATTTATAAATAGTTATTTATATTTTTTAATCATATAGTAAATTAACTGATTAATATTTTTAAATTACAAATTTTCTACTAAATACCTGCTTGAATAAAAATGTTTAATAATAATTTATTTTATAGTAATTCTTATTTATAATATTATTCCTCTTTATTTGATTTTTATATTTATTTATAAATTCATTTATAAATTCTTTTTTAACATAAATTAATTTAAAAATGTTAGGTATGTGTTAGAGAAGGGCTTTGTATAAAAGCCCTTAGTAAAGTTTAGTATAAAAGCCAGTGTCAGCGTCAGTCTATTTGGATCATACTAGCCCGGCTGGTCCCTGATCTCCTTCGTCTGTTCCTTCCCCATCTCCACCATCACTGTTATTGTTATTATCTTTGTGATAAAGTGTTATGCTTACACGTCGACTTTTGGGACACAACAACTAAGGGCTTTTATACAAAGCCCTTCTCTAACACATACCTAACAAAAAAATTTTATTCTAAATATTATCTTTATTTATCAAATTTTGTCTTGCATTCTAAAGATCATTTAATTCATCAATTATAAATCTTTAAATAGAAAATTAATAACTTATTTTTCAAAATATTTAAAAATTAATATTTTTAGTTTAGTTTAATATTAAAAATTAATTACAATTAATATTAAAAATTAATAAAAATAAAAATTTACTATTTGATATAAAAATCAAATATTTTAAATATAAAATATTTTAAATAATTATTTTATAACATTTTTATTATTCTAAAAATTTTTATTATTTTTAAAAGTTTTTTTACTCTAATTATAATAGATCGTTATCTATCTTTTAATTTGAATACATTTCTATATTTAAATAACAAGATAAATTAATTTTAATTTTTGTTGATAATAAAAATAAAAGTTTACTTTATAATAATTGTTATGTCCTTAACTGCGGTAATGTCCAAGGAATAACAGACTAACAGAATAACTAACAAATGTGCTTTATCACAATAGCAATACAACAACAGGTGAACAATAGGAATAGGACTAGGTTGCTGGAGCGTAAGAATAAGACTAGGACTAATACAAGACTGAATACCGAATAACAACTAACAAGACTAGACACACAGGCTGGCTAAAACCTAAGCCTTTTATACTATAGCACAATACCCAACACCTCCCTCCTTTAATAATTACGAATTACATCAAAAACTATGCGTTTCACAAAATCTGCTTGGGTTGTGCTTCGACTTCTCCAGCAAAACAAACAAAAAAATACATACAAAGGGCCAAAATACAATACAAACAAAAACAAAGGGGGACAATACAACAAACAACAAAAAAAATGAACAACAATATTATCACATTTTATTTACGGAAACCATTTCAACGCCCACAACTTCTTCATCTCAAGGTCTTCGGTCTGTTTATCGTCCTGTTCCGCGTGCAACTGCTTCTGTTCAGAGCCATTCTTTGACTGTGAACAAGTCTCCATTGGATTGTCTTCAAGAATTTGACTGCGACGACTACTTTGACTACAATTTGAACTCACTTTCGTTCGAATACTTTTTTCAGAATACGACTGACTTCCACATGACTTGATCGACTTTGGCTTCCTAATCTGCCATTCATCTCTACTAACTACTGTTTTCAACTTTGGGACTTGGATTGTATATTTACTCCCGAATTTACTCAGAATTGTCCCAGGCATCCAAATTATTTTGCCATTTCTATTTTTATTCATGACTAAGACTTTCATGTCTTCTTCGAAATAATTTGACTTGTCCCAATGACTGACTTGACTACATTTACTTTTTTGACTATTCGACTTCATACTCTGTTGACTTTTATTCAGACTACTATTTCGACTATATTGCCTTGGAATTCTCACTGTACAACAATATGGTCCTGAATGACTAGAATTGACTCTAACTTGATTGACTTCTGGACTATTGACTCGCCATTTCTTTGGCTTTCGGCAATGACGACTAATGTGCCCTAATAATCCACAATTGTAGCACTGAACTGAATCGTAATTCTTGACTTGGCCTTTTTGCCATGACTGATTCTCTGACTTTCTAAATCGACTATTTTCTAGATTCTCATTTCGACTACTATGATTTCCTTTGGAATTTCTCTCATCGAATTCGACTTTAACGTTGTTAACGTCAACGTAATACTCTGGTTCGACTTTGAATCGTGACTGACTATTCTCGAATACTTTTGCTTCGGACTTCATTGCAAGATAACTGCGACATTCCTCCAACAGAATTTTCAGACTACATTCATCCGGTTTTGAATATCGCTCCACAAACCTCAGACTAATCTGTCGCAAATCATTCATTTCTTCCGGAATACCTGCAATGAATATGAGAATCTTGACTTCCTCGACTGAGAGTGCCATTTCTGCCTTTTCGCACTCTGAATTGACTACATTACCAAAATCTAAGACTTTTTCTGCACAAGGGCACTTTAACTTCATGACTTCGTAACGTCTGACTAACTTCGACCTTGGGTCACAGAATTCTTTCTTCAATTCATCGACTAGACTCTCGAATTTCATCGACTCTAATTTCTGGGGCATCAACTTCTGTGAGATTTTCGCATACTCAACAGACCCCAACTTTGTGGCTAACAATCTGACTTTGACTTCCTCAGCCAGTGACTTTCCGTCGACTAAAAAGAATGACTTATTTTTATCAAACCACGACTCGAATCTGACTCCTTTCTCGATGTCAGCATTGAATTCTCCGACTAATGACTGCAACTTCCAATACAAATCTGCTGACTCTTTCTCAACTGAATCTTCGACTTTCGACTTGTTACCACAGAATTCCTTGAATAATTGACTGAACTGTTCCGTTTGAGCCTTCATCAGGCGTTCGAATGCTTTCTCATCCATTTTGACTTTGGACATGCGACTTGACTGAATAGACTACTTGACTGAATGGACTATTAGACTGGTTCTATCTGAATTGAATGTATTCAGACTGTGCGACCGCGCCACTGTTATGTCCTTAACTGCGGTAATGTCCAAGGAATAACAGACTAACAGAATAACTAACAAATGTGCTTTATCACAATAGCAATACAACAACAGGTGAACAATAGGAATAGGACTAGGTTGCTGGAGCGTAAGAATAAGACTAGGACTAATACAAGACTGAATACCGAATAACAACTAACAAGACTAGACACACAGGCTGGCTAAAACCTAAGCCTTTTATACTATAGCACAATACCCAACAATAATAATAAATTATTTTTAATAAAGTTTTAAGTTAATAATACATTTATTTTATATGAAATATACTTATAAAAATTTTGTCTTAGTTATCGACTAAGAGTGCTTTGTGGGAAAGAAAAAATAAATTATGTAAATGTACTCATCTCTCCAACTATTTAATGGAGATAGGTTGTTTGAAGAAAATTATCTGTTTAATTATGTGACAAATAGAGTGTATTTATTCAAATTTGAAATATTATAAATAAAATTTGTATTAATATTTGTTTTATTTATTTATTCATTAAAAATGAGAACAAAAGGGTGGGAGACCACTTAGTCCACATCCCTATTACTACCACTTTTTCCCATGCTATAAAAAACATATTTTCCCACTTTGTGAAATAAACAACTTCCCCTTCCCACCAACCGATCTTATCTAATTAAACATAAATTCCTAGCCACCTCCTTCCTATATAACGCCATATCCTTTGTACTTGTCAGAGCCAGAAAGAGCTTCGCCTTCTTATTAACCTTTCCTTGACTTATAAATCAATTTTTCCTAGCATTTTTATTGTTATATTTCTTTTGTTTTTCCTAATTGTTGAAATAAATAAATTAAAATTAATTCGAGACCCTTTTTTGTGCCTCGACACATTGTTCCTTATATATTTTACTTGGGCTCTTATTTTATGAGTGTTTTTTATATTTTATGACTTATTTTATGATCAATTTTTGATAAGCTATTTAAATCTCTTACACAAAACATTAATTTAATTGAAACAACGACGAGGAGGAATTTTCCAAAAATAAATTAATTTTAGGATTTTGTCATAGACATTTATAATTAAGTGCCATAAACTTTTAAAACTAATAATGTTAAAAATAAATTTATGCCAATAAATATGTAGTAGTAAATAATAAAGGAATGTTTTTTAAATAATAATGTAAATTTAGCTAGAAAGTTGAAATAATAATGGAATTAAAAATATAATAATATTGACTCCGTTCAACATTGAACCCAAGTTTACTTTATGAAAACATGAGAGATTTTGGGTAAAATAAAGATTTAGAGGGATCTAATTCGTTGAGGTGTATGACCTTTCTTCAAACCGGAGTCAAATTTAAATAAAAAATAAGAGTAAAATTATAATAATAGTAGGGTTAGAAATTACAAAATAATTTGGTCTTTGGATTGTACAAATCACAATAGAATTTAAAAAACTTGAAAAGAGTAACTGAAAGCCAAAAAAATAATGAAGAAAGCGTGAGGCGGGAAACAGTGAATTTCAGACAAATCAACCAATTTGAGAGTAGCATCTCAGCTTTTAAAATCAGATTTGAGAGTTTAAAAAATGTTGTGGAGGAGGGTAGGGAAAAGGATGAACTGACCAATTTCCAAATCTTTTTGTGCCGTTTCTATTTTTGGGTATTATTCCTTTTAGTCCAAATCTTCCTGGCTTTTTTCGTAGGTAGTGAGTTCACTCGGCTTTTCAGAATCTTATGTCCGTTTATCAATACATAATCTCCCCGTTCGTATGCTAAACGATTTTCCTCCTCAATCTTGTTAATCTCTTTTAATTGTTTCTCAGTTTCTTTATTCCATTCATCTATATCTTTTGTATTTTCCTCAAGAATTTGTTCTTGCTTTACTTGATTATCAAATGTTGTACCTTTTTAATAAAAAATGCAAAATTTAGTAATATTTCAAAAAATAATAAAAAATAAAAATATTTGAAGAAATTTCTAGACATTTATTTGTTTATACTAAAAATTAATTGGAATTGGAATTTGACCTAAACCCAATCAGAAAGAGCAATGCTAAAACAGAAATTTAACCCCAGAATTTAAGAAATGGCATTTGGTCGTTTTTATCACCGTGAATTGCTTGAACTGGACCTCTTGAACGATTCATTCTAAGTTTTGCCTCAGGAAATGAGTTTTTCGAATAAAAATGAAGGTTGTTAGATTTAGAAGGATGTATTGATACATGTTGACTAGTACGAGTAGGAGTAAAGTTAAATTTCATGGTGTTGGCTAAAACTTCTGTTCCAGCACCACATTTTTGAATAATAGAAACAAAAAGAATAAAGGGCGTTGTAAATAAAAGAAAAGTGAAAGATTTAGAATATAACATGAAGTTAACTGAAAAACTTAAGTTAATATAATTTTCTAAAAATTTTTTTGCGCCTTTTTATTCATTTTTAAAATTTTTAAACTATAATCGCGGTATTTACAAAATAATTTTTTTTTAAAAATAAAGTTACTATTTAAAAAAAGTTGAAATAAATTTTAAATTTGGAGTGACCCCATATAAAATTATACTCCCTTGCTTTATAAATAAATTAAGGGAAGCAAAAGGCTTTTCTGGCAAGTCATATGAAAGTCAGGCCCCCCCCCCCCCCCGCCCTTTTCTGGCAAGTCATATGAAAGTCAGGCATTGCCCTTTTCTGGCAAGTCATATGAAAGTCAGGCATTGCCCTTTTCTGGCAAGTCATATGAAAGTCAGGCATTGCCCTTTTCTGGCAAGTCATATGAAAGTCAGGCATTGCCCTTTTCTGGCAAGTCATATGAAAGTCAGGCATTGCCCTTTTCTGGCAAGTCATATGAAAGTCAGGCATTGCCCTTTTCTGGCAAGTCATATGAAAGTCAGGCATTGCCCTTTTCTGGCAAGTCATATGAAAGTCAGGCATTGCCCTTTTCTGGCAAGTCATATGAAAGTCAGGCATTGCCCCT
>ABLG01002435.1:0-10415 GCA_000172435.1 Meloidogyne hapla
AAAGAAGTACTAGGGATTGAAGATACGTCTATAAGTTCGTCATCATCATCCGAATCGTGCCTATTGTTGTCGCGAAGACCGTTGACATATCCTTGTATTTGTAGGCCAAGGAGTGTCAGGAGGTCGAGCAAGTCATCATCGTCGTACATTGCACCTTCCAGTGTTTCCATAATATGTTGCTCCTGTAGCACATATCGTCGACGCCTTTTTCGCTTTTGTTGAAGATCGGTATATCACATTCAACTGTTTCAACTGTTGTTCAACTGTTGTTGGAGCACAGGCAAAAGTCCCATCAATTTGCCATCTTTTATTTCGTTTCAGCACTTCAATAAGCTTTAAAAATTATATTTAAATAAAATTCAATTAAAAATTTAAAATAAACCGATGGGTGTGAAAATACCAAAACAACATCCTTTTCCCCAAGCCGGTGTTGGCGACTGTCATAAAGCAGAATACTTTGGCCTCTAAGGATACTTTGGCCTGCATGCCAAAGACACAATGTTCCTTTTGCTGTTTTTCCAATATCAAATTTAATAAGTTGGACTTCTGGATCTGAATTTTCATCGCTGTTGTTACGTATTCACGTAACAGAATAATTGTAGACTACTAGGTTAACTAACAATGTGCTTTATCACAAGGGTAGAAATACAATAGCAAGAGTACAATAGGAATAAGACTGTGTGTTGGAGATAGACTGTGTTGTTGGTTGTTGACGTTGGTTGTTGTTGTAGGTTGGTTGTAGATTAAGAATAGGTTCTAAGCGTCTAAAAGCTAGCGCTTTTATACTATACCTAACACCTCCCTCCTTTAATTAAATTTAGACTTTAATATTTTTTAATTATTTTGATTTAGACTGTGTATTTTTAACTATTTTTTAGAATTTTCTTAAATTATTGGACTATGACAAAATATCTCCAACAAGAAATACATACAAAGGGCCAAAAATACAATATATATACAAAGGGGGACAATACAAAAAAATATTTACATATAACAATATTATCACAAAATTTATTTATTTATTTACATCAACAACATTATGGCTCATCTTCATCTGCTCGACGTCTGCTGTTGATCTGTTTTGTCATCGACTGTGTTTTTTCTTGGTGATTAATCCATCTATTTATATATTTTATAGGTTCTTCTCTATAACTCTTTGACTTTGTATTTTCGACTACCAATCTTTTTGTTGGTCTAATTATTCTTTTTGAATATATTTTTGGACTTGGACAATTATGTGATTGAATAATTTGTCTTTCGTTTGGACTATTCATTATAAGACTATTCTCTTTGATATTATTACTTTGTCCACTTTTCCACCAAGAATTTACGGACTGTTGGTTTTCATTATATTTACAATTCCTTAATTGGTTTACATGTCGGCTTATTATTGCTCTTAATGTGTTCGACTGAATTTTATATACGACTCCGTTTTGATTTACTATTTTTCCGACTAACCATTCTGTGTTTTTATTTTTACTGTAATTACTAAACAAGACTTTATCTCCGATTTTGAATTCTCGGGGTTTTGCTCCATGGTGGTTATCAAACCAGGACTTCATTTTATCTTTAATCTCTTCTCTTTTGTTATTTATAGAATATGTTGAGTTTTCTGGTTTGACTAAGGATAATTCAACTCTTAATTTTTTATTTAAGAATTCTTCAGCTGGTGACTTTCCGTTTAATGACTCATGGGGTGTGGCTCGGTAATTTAATAAGACTTCTTGAACCCAATTAATTTTTCCCCAATTTTTCTTCATCATTCTCTTAAAATAATCTACGAATCGTTCGACTTGTCCGTTTGACTGAGGATGATAAGGTGGACTAAATACTTGGTCGATTCCTAATTACTTTTACAATAATTTTTGAATTCATAAGATTGGAATGGACTACCATTATCAGAGACTATGGTTTTTGGAAATCCATAATGTGAAAATGTCCATTCTAGATTTTTAATTGAATCTTTGGCTGATGTAGTTGTATTCGAAAAGACTTCAGGCCATTTTGAATATGCATCAATTATAATCATATATAATTTGCCATCTTTACATGGACCTGCAAAATCAATATGAATTCGTTCCCAAGACTTATTTGGTATTGGCCAAGGACTTAATTCATTTTTTACTGGGTTTTTTATTGTTTGTTGGCACGACTTACAATTTGCAGATATTTCTTCAATTTCTTTATTAATTCCTGGCCAATAAACATACTCTCTAGCAAGACTTTTCATTCGGACTATTCCTGAATGTGTGGCATGTAATGACTCAAGGATTTTGTTTCTTAATTTTGCTGGAATGACTACTTTGTTTGCGAATAGAATACAGCCATCGACTATTTGTAGGTTTTGTCTTCGGCCTGACCAGAATAATAATTCATGATTTTCTACTTGTTTAGGCCAGCCATTACAAATGTACTCTTTAACTTTTTTAAGATTTTGATCGTTTTCTGTTTCGATTCTAACTTGTTTATTATCTACTGGTAACTGTTCAAACATTATATTCAATACATAATTGACTGTGTCTTCGACTTGGTTTATTTCTTCTGGTGGACCAGTTTCAACTTTAGAGACTAAGGCAATTATTTTATCTTCATTTTCAATATTATTATTTATTAATCTTGAAAGACTATCAGCCATCCCCATTTTATCTGTACTTACGAATTCTATTTCAAAATTATAATTTGTCAGAATTAATGCCCATCTCTGTAATCTTGATGCTGTTTGGACTTTAATTCCTTTTTTATTTCCGAATATGCTCACTAATGGTTTATGGTCTGTTCTTAACTTGAATTTGCGACCAAATAACATTTTGTGGAATTTTTGAACCGCTAATCCTTCTTTTTCAATTTGCCCATAATTTTTCTCAGACTGACTTAATGACTTACTAGCATATTCAATAGCTTTTTCACTTCCATCAGGGAATTTATGTGAAATCATAGCTCCTACTCCATAATTTGAGGCATCTGCCGTGACTATGATTTCGAATTGAGGGTCAAAATGTGTTAACAAGAGATCTGAACTTAGAATTGACTTGATTTTCTCGAAAGCTTTTTCTTGTTCATCTTCCCATTTCCATTCTATATTCTTTTGTAATAATTTATCTAATGGACCCCTGACTTCGTGCATTTCTCTTACAAATTTTGCATAATAATTAATTGTGCCCATGACTGATTTTAATTCTTTAATATCTTTGGGTCTTTGTAATTTTTGAATGATCGACTTTTTCTCAGGGTCTGGTTTGATTCCTTCTTTTGAGACTATGTGACCCAAAAATTTTAATTCTGACTTAAAGAAATTGCATTTTTCTAACTGGATTTTTAATCCATAATTTTCAATCCTTTCGAATAATTCAAATAAGACTTCTTTATGTTCTGTTTCATTTTTAGAGACTATAATCAAATCATCTAAATATGCAAATACTCCATGTAGTCCACTTATTAATTCGTCCATTAACTTTTGGAATATTGCAGGTGCTGACTTTACACCGAATGGTAATCTTTGGACTTCAAATAAGCCTCTATGTGTGTTTATATTAGCTAATTTCTTAGACTCGTTATCTAATTCTATTTGGAGATATGCATCACGCAAATCTAATTGTGAAAATACTTTGTTTCCGTGCATCTCAGTCCAAATTTCTTGAGGTGTCGGTAATGGATACTTATTAAGCTCTAAGGCTTCATTTAATCCGGTTGAATAATCGATGCATACTCTGATTTTACCATTAGCTTTTTTGACTGCTAGAATCGGTGCTGCCCAATCGGCAAATTCAATTGGTTTAATAGCACACATTTTTAATAATCGATCAATTTCATCATCTACTGATTTTTTAACTCCAATTGGTACTGGTCTTGCTCTAATAAAGACTGGTTTTGCTTCTGACTTTAGATAGAGATGTGCTTTCATTCTACTACAGTGTCCTAGGCCGTCTTCGAATACACGGCTGAATTTGTTTTTTAACTCTGTTTTGATTTCTTGATTCTTTTCAACAACATATACTGAGTCTTTATTTTCGATTTGGCTCTTATTTTCATTTTTGAATAGACTCGTGACTATAGGATAACCCAATCTACTTTCAAATTTGACTATCCATGGTAATCCGAAAAGATTCATCTTTTCTTTAGTTACGAAGACTAATAGTTTCTCTTCGACTCCGTTCATTTCGACTGTACTAACAAAATTTCCTAGAATTGCGAATTCGTCTCCTGTGTAACTTTTACCAGAAAAATTAACTTTAGATAGGATTGGACTTCCGACTAGGTTCCATGTATGTTCATTGATACAACTTATTTGTGCTCCGGAGTCTAGAATGAATTCGACTTTGACTCCGTTCAGCAAGACTTCTTTCTTTAACCAATCGAATTTGTGTGCTGTTGCGACTGATAATATTTCAATTGACTGATCATTTATCGGATTTTTACTTTTTACTTTGTCTGGCTTATACCATTTACGAATCTTTTTAACTATGTTCATTTGTTCGACTTCGACCGCGCCAATTTCTGTTACGTATTCACGTAACAGAATAATTGTAGACTACTAGGTTAACTAACAATGTGCTTTATCACAAGGGTAGAAATACAATAGCAAGAGTACAATAGGAATAAGACTGTGTGTTGGAGATAGACTGTGTTGTTGGTTGTTGACGTTGGTTGTTGTTGTAGGTTGGTTGTAGATTAAGAATAGGTTCTAAGCGTCTAAAAGCTAGCGCTTTTATACTATACCTAACAGCTGTCATTTTCGCTGCTTATGTTGATGGGATTATTAACTTGTTCAGAAATGTTCTGCTGTGATTCCGAAGTCTGGTCAGCTGATATATCCAAATGAGGCCGTTTCTGAGCTTTTGCTAAATTTTCTAGTCGGTTTCTAATCATTTTAATCCCTAAAAATATAAAGAAATAAAGTTTATAGCGAGACAAGATAGAATGAACAATAAATCATGTAAAAATCATGTAAAATAGGCTTATTCACAAGCTTTAACCATTTATTAAACTAGTGAGACATTTTGAGGGTTTTTGTTCAAGTAGACATTTTGAGGTGAGACATTTTAAGGGTATTTGTTCAAGTAGACATTTTGAGGGTTTTTATTTAAGTAGACATTTTGAGGGGGAGACATTTTGAGGGGAGACATTTTAAGGGGGAGACATTTTGGGGCGCAGCGTTGATTTGCAGTCGGAGCAGGACAGTTGGGCGCGGCGGCCGATTGGGCGCGAGGACAGTTGGGCGCGAGATAATTAGAGACATTTTGAATGAAAAAGCCAAAACATTTAACCCAAACCCACCTGACCATAGGTTCTGAATTAAATAAGCCCGGTTACGAAACCCGTTTGCCCATTTGGAGACGAAAATTCCGTGTTTCTTATATTTAACATGGGGCGCCCAACTGTCCTCGCGCCCAATCGGCCGCGCCCAACTGTCGTGTACCGTTTGCAGTTCCCTACTTACAATTAACCGGCCGGTCACCGGCGGTTGGGGTCAGTTGAGCGCCGAGCCAATTAAGTGCGAGCCGCGTGAGCGCTAGCCAGTTGAGCGCCGCAAGTTGAGCGCCCATGGGCCGGTTGAGCGCCAATAAATTAAAAAAAATAAAATTAAAAATCATCTAAAGCTTGATCAATTAGTGATCAGAAGCCTAAAAATAAACTTTCTGTAACTTCGGTTTCAGAATTTAAAGGTTTCAAAAAATCTAACGGGTCCGGTTCATAGCTGTTCCAGAAAAATGTCCAACGGTTCCAATCAGAGATGCACGAAAATAAAATTTCGATACCAACAAAAGTTAAAGCCTTTTAACTTTTTTATTTCCACATCAGGGGAAGAAAAGCCAAAAAGCGGCAATAGGAAATCGATCCTGCTCTGCACGATGGTATAAAAAATTTTGGGATTTGAGCACTCATACCTAGCTATGGTCCCTAAGACGATTCCACACTAAGATAATTGCACACCGGACGATCCACACTGGACAATTGCAACTAAAATGTGGTTAAGTGCATTTGAGTTATGTTCGGGAGGGGGATTGCAATTTTAATTTGTCGAAGGTTCGAGTCCTAAAAATGCGAAACTTTTTGGAAAAATAAATTGCGAAATATAACTTTTTTCGAATATAACTAATAAAACTTTTTTCTTAAAACATCACGAAATGGAAATTAATGGCTCATAGCCCTGACCTCATCCAATAATTCAAATTTTTGAGAAATAATAAGCTTTTATTTTTTAGATTATTGAGATTGCGGGATTCCGTAGTATTGCGGCCTTTTTATTGCGGATTATTGCTGTTTGCAGTTCTTTATAAGACAAGTGTAAAATTTTTGCCTATAATAATACATTAAAATTAAAAATTTTCTTCTATCCGTTGAATAATTAAATACATTTATACAAAATATAAAAATAACATATAAAATAAATTTCTAAAATATTTTTCTCTATTTCTTGTTTTTAAAAAATAATTATTATTTTCCTCTACATTGATTTGTAATAATTCCATTTAATGGACAAATAATTAAACTTTTCTCCATTAAAACACTAAAAACACAAAAAAAGACATAGGCAAACAGCATTATAGCCCCAAAAAGTTTACTCATTTTCCAACGTGTTATTGCCTTTAAATTTAATTTAAATAATATATATTTTTTTAAATTACCACAGAAACAATTAAAACAATAAGCATAAGAAATAAAATGCCAATAGAACAAAGTAATCCTTTAAAAGAGAAATTTAGAAAAAATGTTTTTTAATATAATTTAAAGAAAATTTAAAAAATTGGCAATATTTAAATAAATAAAAGGAGGGGCGGTGAATATTTAATTATTGCCAAAAATCTTTCTTTTTAACCATTTGATCCAACAGAAATATAATTAATTCCTTTTAATCCTTTCTTTGCGGCAGAAAGTAAAAAATGCAATAACCATGGAATAGGAAGACCCACACAAATATCAAAGAGATTCGAACCAATAGAACTTGAAACAGCCATATCACCTAAACCTTTTCTTGATACAATTACACTAAAAAAGAATTAAATTATAATTAATTCGAAAAGTACCACCTAGTAATTAAATCAGGAATTGAAGTTCCAGCAGCTTAATAATTAGGTTCAATTTTTAGGTTCAAAAGCCTCGCATTCGGTTTATTTTTAAAATTAATATTAAAAAAATAAAAAATTGATTTAACGCGCTTGGCGTTTTGTTTATAATTTGAAATAAAGGGGCTAAGGACCATTCAGTCCCGCCGTTTCAGTCCTCGCCGTTTTAGTCCCCGCCGTTTCAGTCCCGCCGGTTCAGTCCCCAGCAAAAGGGGGACGTTTCAGTATACAGAAATTTATTTATTTTTTTATTTATTTTTATTTTATTTCTCTGCAAAAATTTAATAAATTTTAGAGGAAATTTAAATGGAAGCAGCAATAGAGTCAAAGCGTGGACAAGAAAAGCTCAACCACAATGGGTTCTTGTATCTTTTTCACAAAACGAACAAGGACGGTGATGTAAAATTTTGGAGATGTGAATTTTTTGGAAGTAAAGATATAAAGTGCAATGGAAGGATCCATACTGATCTCGACAACAATTTCTTGAAAGTATTCCCTTTAATATCTCTTCAAATTAAAAACAACATTAAGCAAATAAACAACCACACGTGCCCAGCAATAGACTAAATTACTCAAATTTGCTCAAATTTAAATTACTCAAATTTATCAAATTTGCAAAAAAACAATAGGATAGAATCAAAAATCATTAAACTAGAACAATAAACAATAGAACTGGTAGATAAAAGATATCAACAATTTTTAAACAATAATATGTGTTATCTAGGAATTGAAAGAAGTACTAGGGATTGAAGATACGTCTATAGTTCCGTCATCATCATCCGAATCGTGCCTATTGTTGTCGCGAAGACCGTTGACATATCCTTGTATTTGTAGGCCAAGGAGTGTCAGGAGGTCGAGCAAGTCTTCATCATCGTCGTACATTGCACCTTCCAGTGTTTCCATAATATGTTGCTCCTGTAGCACATATCGTCGACGCCTTTTTCGCTTTTGTTGAAGATCGGTATATCACATTCAACTGTTTCAACTGTTGTTCAACTGTTGTTGGAGCACAGGCAAAAGTCCCATCAATTTGCCATCTTTTATTTCGTTTCAGCACTTCAATAAGCTTTAAAAATTATATTTAAATAAAATTCAATTAAAAATTTAAAATAAACCGATGGGTGTGAAAATACCAAAACAACATCCTTTTCCCCAAGCCGGTGTTGGCGACTGTCATAAAGCAGAATACTTTGGCCTCTAAGGATACTTTGGCCTGCATGCCAAAGACACAATGTTCCTTTTGCTGTTTTTCCAATATCAAATTTAATAAGTTGGACTTCTGGATCTGAATTTTCATCGCTGTTGTTACGTATTCACGTAACAGAATAATTGTAGACTACTAGGTTAACTAACAATGTGCTTTATCACAAGGGTAGAAATACAATAGCAAGAGTACAATAGGAATAAGACTGTGTGTTGGAGATAGACTGTGTTGTTGGTTGTTGACGTTGGTTGTTGTTGTAGGTTGGTTGTAGATTAAGAATAGGTTCTAAGCGTCTAAAAGCTAGCGCTTTTATACTATACCTAACAGCTGTCATTTTCGCTGCTTATGTTGATGGGATTATTAACTTGTTCAGAAATGTTCTGCTGTGATTCCGAAGTCTGGTAAAGATATAAAGTGCAATGGAAGGATCCATACTGATCTCGACAACAATTTCTTGAAAGTATTCCCTTTAATATCTCTTCAAATTAAAAACAACATTAAGCAAATAAACAACCACACGTGCCCAGCAATTATTCCAACATCGCCATTATTCCAACAAGTGTATGCAATTTTGTCGAGGTTTATTTAAAAATTTTATTTAATATTTTTAATTGAAAATTCAGAAGAGGCGAGCATTGGGTGTTTCCAGTAGCTTATGCTTTGTTGACGTCGAAAACTGAAGGCACGTATTCAAGGATGTGGGGGTTAATCAAAAATATTTGGCCTGAATTTTCACCTCAATCAATTTCTGTTGATTTCGAAATGGCGGCAATAAATGCAATATCGTACCAACTTCCCTGTTGTTGGTGCTGATCGCACCAACAATTACGCCGAAAGTGCCCACAGGAAGTTACAGCGTGCATTTTCGTGTAGCCACCCGACGTTGTGGAAGTTTATCGACACATTGAGGACCGAACAGAGAGCCCGTGATGCAGATATGGCACTGTTTATTGCTGGCCACAATCCACCTCAGAAGGCTAGAAAATATAGAGATGCAGATCAAAGAATTCTAGCGTTGGTGCAAACATATCAACCTTTGAATCGAGGAAATCCTTATCAATTTGATTTGAACCAAGTTTTTCACGATCAGCCTATTATTGATTTTCTTTCCGGTATTTCCCATAATTATGAAATGGACCCTTGATCTCTTTTTAATGTATTTTTCGCTAGTGTTTTTTGCTTTAAATTTACTTAGTCATATTTTAATAAAATCTATTCGATATACATATTTTTATTTTTTTATTTTACAAAATTAGGTTTTATTTAATCTTTCTAATGTCCTCTGCTGACAGAACAATAGCTCTGTCAATTAATTTTACTTTTGAAGACGAAAATCCTTATCTTTTATCAATTTAGCGCTTTGTATACTGAAACGTCCCCCTTTTGCTGGGGACTGAACCGGCGGGACTGAAACGGCGGGGACTGAAACGGCGAGGACTGAAACGGCGGGACTGAATCGGCGGGACTGAATGATCCCCTACCCTGAAATAAAAAAGGAAAAGATAGTGTAAGCTAGAGAGAAAATTCTAGAGCGAAAATGTTTTTTGATTTAATTTTGTTTTCAAATTTTGTTTATATTTGTTTTTATGTTTAGATTTTTATTAAATGGCAGAGTTTATCGAGACTAGAAGAAAGGGAGAGAAATTAGTTTTTGAAGATTTATATTTTTTCCATGTTTCCATTTATATTTTTAAATATTTTAATAAATTAACTTAACCATATTGGTATTTTTCTATCATTTTTTATTTTTTTTTTAATATTAATTTTAAAAATAAACCGAATGCGAGGCTTTTGAACATAAAAATTGAAGCTTGTGCCCAAAGGGGCACTTTTTCTGCCCTTCGATTCACTTTATTTTTTAATATTTAATTTCAATTTAATTATTTTATTTAATTCTCTCTATTGATTATTTCCAGCCAATAATCACTTATTTTCCTTTCTTTTATTAAAACTTATTTTTACCGCCCACATATTTGTCTCTATTTAAACTCTGGCCAATGCTCTCATGAGGACTGGCTACTTGCTACTTGCTGTTACTATTTTTACTTGCTTTAAATAATTTTTGCTCTTCTCAATTTTTTATTGGCCTTTACAATATTTTACTTAATCCCTTTTTTTGACCTGTCCGCTCATCTTTTCTACCAGCG
>ABLG01002434.1:0-13918 GCA_000172435.1 Meloidogyne hapla
ATATATAAAAATAGTCAGAGAAAAAAAAATTTTATAAATCTTTATATAATAAAGTTTTCGCAACTTTTTTCAGTTCTTTGAATTATTTTTTATTATATCTACTTACATTCATAATTAGAATATTATTTTATGATAAATATATCACTTATATTAGTTAAAATTATATCAGTTAAAAAAATTTCTTATCCATTTATAAGTTAAACTATGAATTTATAATAAAAATAAGTAAATACCTAAATATTTAAGTATATAAAATAAATAAAACACATTAAATTATTTTTTACTTATTTAATTTTATTTTTTCAAGTCCAAATAGCTGTCATAATAGAATTAGGTTCTAATTCTATTTTCATTTCTCTATCTTCTATTAAATCTTTAATATTTAATTCAATCATTTCTTCATTTGGATTAATTAAAATAATTATTTTTTCTCCTCTAGGGGTAATAAAGGCTACATTATCTATTTTATTTAATAAATTAATTGAATTATTTAAATTAATTAAAGAAGTGTTGATACGGACAGAACCAGGAGGTATAAATTTACTGATAAAAAATTAAATTTTATTTTAATTTGTTGATTAAGTTACCTAAAATGTGCAATAAAATAAAACATTGGTTGTTTATAAAATAAATCTTTCTCTCCATCTACAAGAATGGGTGCATCCACATAATTTTTGACCCAATTTGGACCTCCTTCCATATTTAAACCTTAAAATAAAGTAATTAGGTAAATTACACTTTGAAATAGAAAGATTATTGATTCTGGGTAGGAACTGGAGATTAAATCATAATTCTATAAATACTAAATTTTTTGACCTAAAATTTTGAACAATATGGTCTATTGGACAAAACTATATTGTTATTGTCCAATAGATATTTTTTATTATTTTATTTAAAATTTTTTTACAAATATTCCAATCAATCCATCCAATAGCCCAATTCTTCAAATTATGTACAATATCGTGTCCATACATCCAACCCCTCGTCCAATTTCCAATACGAGGTCCAAAATCTGCCAAAATATCAAAGCCTGTACATGCCTTTATTTTAAAGTAAAATTCTGATTTTTATTTTTAAATATTTTTAAATTAAAATAAATAAATACTTCTGTTGATATAATAAATTTGTCATTGTAAAGTTCATGAATTTTGTTTTGATCTTCGTGTTTGTCTAACACATACCAATGAACACCTATTCCATCTATTGGATTTTTTATTTCCTCTTCATTTGGACAATTTAAAAACTTTAATTTATATAATTATTATTAAATATTTAAAGAGATAATGTTAATTTTTATATAAGATAAAAGGCTAATATAAATTAAATAAAGGGCTCTAAACATTTTTATTATTTATATAAGGGTTGGAAAAATGATATTAAAAATGGAAATTTTGTCATTTTTAGTCAAAATTATTCATGAAAAACCATAAAACAAATAATCACGGTGAATGAGTGATTTTAAAAAAATTACCCTCACTAAAAACCAAAAACCGTGGGAACCGGTTAGTATTATTATTTTAAATCGTTTTTTTCATGAGATAAATTTAAAGGAAAAATCAAAATTTCTCTCCATTTCTCCCAAATTAATTTAAAATACACACATTTTTGGCTCCATCAACAATAAAATCAGGTAACAAAAGAGGTAATTGATTTAAAAAAGAACAAGCCTGATCATTTGAAGATTCTGACATTGAAGATTGTGATTGTTTAGTAGAGATCTAAAATGTTATTTTGGGAATTTGTGATTTCCAATTTATTTGTTATGTTTCTTTCAGTTCGTGAAATTCCTGAGATATTCACTACACTATTAAAAATTCTTATTTCGTTTTTATAATAGTCAACAGATACATCTCATACAATAATGTAATAAATAATATTTACCTATAAGTACTTTTAAAAAATACAAAAAATAATTTTTTAAATAAAAAATATTATTTATTTATTTTTAATTTCCTTTTTTTTATTTTCCCAATTAATTCCAACCTCTGAAGCCGAAACAAATAAATGTTCTCTTACATCATCAAAAGCTATCAATTTAAGGTTTACTGTATATTCTGATTTTTGAAATAAAGGTAATAATAATTGTTTGGCAAATTCTCTGAAAATAATTAATTTATTTTTTTTAATTTATATTATGTACTTTTACCTTTTTTTAATTAATTTTTAAAGAAAAAAAATATTTATCAGAACGTTTATATTTTTTTCTTAAATTAATGGAAAAACAAAAAATAATATTAAAAAATATAAATTTTATAGTCTATTATTTTTAAAATTCTAGGTATTTAAATTAAATTGTACAAAAAAATTCTTATATAATTTCGACAAAAAAACAAATAAGGTAATTAATGATTACGTAACCCAATTATTTTTATAAATTGATAAAAAATATTTTTTAATTAAAATAATTTTTTTTCTTAATTTTTTGTGCTCAATAAACGTAAATAAATAAATAAATATTAAATATTTTTTGGCTTTTTATTATTAACGGATATAAAAAACATGGAGTCTATAAATTATTTTTTAACAATTAATTTTTAAAAAAATGGCTATCGTCATTGAGAGAGAATATTTTGACAAGTGTTTTCATTTGTCTATATTTGGCAAAAGAATTTTTGGAATTTTTTTTTGAAAATTTAATAATGTTAATTAGGAGAGTAGCCTAATAAAATTACCTAATATCAATAATAAAATAAAAAAAAAAATAAAAAAAAAAAATTACCTAAATCTTAAAAAATATTTAAAAATTTTTTTTTGAAAGTTAATAATAATTCAACCCTAAATATCTCCCAAATTAATTTTTAAAAAATTATTTTAATTAAATCACCTCTGTGTGTGATTGCTCATAAACATATTTTGAAAAGGAAAATCTTCTTCTAAACCACTTTCTGGCTGGTTTTGAATTGTTAGAGCCCAAAAATCAATTTCATTTTTATGATATTCGTCAAAAAATCTTTTTAAAATTTAATTAAATTTTACTTGTTTTTAATTCCAACTTTTTCAAATATTTAGCATATGATTGGTAATAAGGACCATTCAAATCTCCTTTTAATTCACCACCTCCATTCATTCGCCCATTAGTTTTCATCCAGCCAGGTGATGCCCATGGGGCAGCTAAAAGCCGGAAGGGCTGTCCAATTCTATAGCGTCTTGCCATTTTTATGTAAGGGATCTATAAATCGGTAAAAGAGAGATTTAAAGAAATCAGTTGAAAGAATCTCAGACTTATCTTATTAATGTGGAATCTAATTCCTAAATAAAAATGTAATATTTAACTTCGAAGAGATATTAAAGTATAAGAGGGTTAGGGGCCAAGATAAAAAATTGATTGAGTATCTGACTCCCGTTATAAAGGCACTCCAAGAGATTTTACCCATAATAGAAGATGTGAGCTTATATTCGGTTCAATTTGGGAAAAATCTCGATTTAAAATTGAAAACTGGTCCTTAGAATTTAAAACTGATTATTGCTTTGTTTATGCTTATTGCTCTTATAGTCTCTTATAACCGGGGTCAATTGTATTCTTTTAATCAAAACTAGCCTTAGCTTCAAAATCTTCTTTAGCTAATGCAAACGTTCTTAAATCAAAATCTCCTTCTTGTTCAACATAAGAATATTCTCTCGTTGAGAAATCAGTACTAGCAATAGGTACTCTTCCAATAGAATATCCAATTCCTTCTTCTGGATGAAAATAATTTCGAATAAGACTTTCTCTCGTTGTAGCACTTAGCGAATTTAAATTTATTCCAACAGAATCAGTAAAAGCACCACCAAAACCAATTATTGTTTGAAAACGTGTAGAAGAATCAATTGTTAATGTTGGTAATTTATCTATGAAAAATCACAAAAATTTTAAAAATTTCAAAAAAAACAACAAACTATCATCTGTTTTATTAAAAGGAAAGTGTTTAAGCACTTTTTTCATTCGATTCTTTTCTTTATCGCTCAAATAAAAAACTATTTTTCCTTTTGCTAATAAACCAAGAGGTTCAGTTTCATCACAATGTTCTGCATTACAAACACAAACAAAAGTTTCTGAATCATCAAAAGTTTTTTGAAGACATTCTTTTAATTGTTCTGTTTCAATCTAATTATTTATTTAATTAAATTAAAAAATAATTTTAAAGAAAATAGAAAATCTCTTTCTTTCACATATCCCGATAATCAAAATTTCTTAATTGTATCATGGTGGAAAAAATAAAATTTGGCAATTTCAAGAATAAAAAATAAACGTAAAAATAAAGAAAATTAATAACCCTTTTCTATAGGGTGTCCAATATTTCTTCTAAAGAAAATGAAAATAAATATTATTGGAAATGTAATGTGTTCTCGAGGATTTCTCGATTCTCTAATTTTCCCTCTTTAAATCCTTCCTATATAAATCTAGAATTTTGACTTTTTAAATACTGTATTTATTTAAAATTTTATTTTTTTTTCATAAATTTTATGTTAAAAATCCTAATTAATTTTTGTACACAATATTTATTATTTTATTTTAATGCCAAGAAAAATATATTTTTAAATATTTTTACAAAAATTCAAAAAACTAACAATTTCAGCAGCCAAATAACCGGAAAATAATAATAATGAGAAAATAAAAAATATTGCAAGATTAAGCAATTTAAATAAACAAAGTGTTGATTTAATGGTACATTTTAGCATTTTTTAAAAATTTTGTAGTGGAAAATAACTAATTTATTTAAAAAAAATAAATAATTTAGAAAACAAATATTTTTAATTATTTTATTTTAAATGATAAAAAAATGATAAAATAATTAATTAATTTTATTTTGAGAATTTAATGTTAATAAATAAAAATATTTATGTGTGGACTCACTCCACCAAACAAACCTTTTTTATTTTTTAATCGATTTACTAGTAAACAAACAATTTTTGAGTATTTTAGTAGTAAACAATAAATAAAAAAATTCTTAAAAATTTTTTAATTGAAAAATTAAAATCTGGCAAAAAATTCATGAAAAAAATAATTTTTGGAAATAAAAATAAGCGAAATTCAATGCTTTCAGTTATTTATTTTAATGTATCTATTTAATTGAATTTTATTTAGAAGGAATTGTATTTCACGAAAATTCATTTTCTTGAAAACTTGTCATTTATCCTTTATTTTCAAAAATTTAAAAAAAAATTTGAAAATTTGCATCAATGACTTAAAAATTCTCATTTTAAATTAAAATTCCGTAAAGACACGAAAACTTTAATTTTAAGAGTTATAGATGAAACCTTTGTAATCTTAACAAAAAAAATATTTAAATAATTTACTCAATCTTTAAAAAATGAAAAAATTTTGTTAAAAATAAAATCTTCTAAACTCCAACATGTAAAATAAATTACTTCTATTTTAGTAAAATATTTTAATTGACCTTTAATAAATCTTAACTTATAATATACATATATATTTGTGTTAACTACACACTACAAAATTTATTTTTATTTTTATCTTGAAACAAAAATTATTTTTTATGTGCGTTTTAAACACTTAATAAAAAGAAATACAAATATAATAATTGTGGAAAAGAAAAAAAATAAAATTTAAATTTGGATATGTGGTAGATGACATAATTCAAATTAATTAAAAGCTAAAAAATTATTTTTAATTTATTTTTTTTTTATTTCAAATTTTGCCATTTTTTGCAAAAAATTAAAGATTATGGAGGGTTCCTTTTGAAGAGAGAGCGTTACTGCGCGAGCTTATAAAATCATCAAAAGGAGATTTATCAATGAAATTTTGCTTATTTATCCTTTTCCGTATTTTTTAGCTTATTTAAAAATTTCAGAATTTTTGGTTAATTATTTCAAGAGTTATTCTCGAAAATGTATACTGTGTTGATTCTCACTGCTATTTCCAACCAGAACTCAAAAAATACAAAACCAAAAATTCTGAAATTTTTAAATAAGCTAGTTAATAAGGAAAAGAATAAATTTGCAAAATTTCATTCCTCTACGTTCAAAAATGACAATTTTATAAAATCACGCATAAACGACTATCCTGTACAAAACAACCCTATCCATTAAAGTTAAAACAGCAAAAATAAAAATGAGATTATTTTTTTGAAAAAGAAAATCTAAAACGAGAAAGAGATCATTATTAAAAAAAAGATTTTAATAAAGAAAATAAAGGAATGTAAATATTTTTTTTTATTTTTTAAATAATTTCTCCACAAAAGGCAAGAGAATTTGTTTTTGTTGTCCCACCATTT
The DNA here is from genome assembly GCA_000172435.1 of Meloidogyne hapla. Taxonomy (NCBI): domain Eukaryota; kingdom Metazoa; phylum Nematoda; class Chromadorea; order Rhabditida; family Meloidogynidae; genus Meloidogyne; species Meloidogyne hapla. The sequence continues at coordinate 6,216 of ABLG01002434.1, forward strand.
TGTTGTTTTTTAAAATCTTTTTTTTCTTATTTTTATTTTTTCCACCGGTCATTCATTCCTGTGCCTTTTTACTAAAAGATTATAGAAACATGCATTCAGCATTTTGTGGATCTAAATATTTGTCTGTCTGACATGCCCCAACATTGCCTCGTAGACGAACACATTTTCCAATGTGTTTTTCAACCTTAAATTAAAAAAATTAGAATTTTTGAGATTTTTAAGATTTTTGTGGATTATCAGTGTCATTTTTTTATCTGTGCCCTTTGGGTTTTCCCCGAAATAAATTTATTTAATAAATTTATTTTTTAAATAATTGTGACCTTTAAAAATTTTTTTCTTCTTTTTCCTCTCAATTAATTAATAAAAATAATTAATTATTAAAAGCAATTAAGTTTAATATTTATTAGACTTTTATTTATTTATTTTTTCCTCTCTTTCCGGTGCCATAATTAAAAATAATTTATTTATATTAATTTTTATTTACTTCCGTAAGCGTGCAAAAATTCTATTTTTCGTGCCACTTTTATATTATCAAGACTATTTTTAATAATTTTTATTTATTTAAAAAAATACTTTTCGTGACCTTTAATATAATAAAAATACAAAACATACACCTACATTTAAATTTATTATTTAAATAATTTTTGTTTTAATGATTTACAATTAAAATAAATTGGAAAATAGTCTAAAAATAGTTTATTTCCTTTTTTCAAATGAATTAAGTTGTACTCAAGATCAAAATCCATAGTCTTGTATAACAATAACCCTTAAACTCAAAATACCGTATCTCCACTAGAATAACATATGTTAGACAAAATTCTAATACACCTATCCCTAGAAGACCCCATATGGGTTAATCATATCTGGATATAAGTGGAATATCAAAGACCATGTTACAAGGATAATCCCGGGGAATGACACAGACTTTTGCCCGGACATTGGGTTATAGTAGTTTTAAAATAAATCTTAAAAAATATTCCTCTACCTTTTGAACTTTAATTGTGCATGTTGGTTCTTCTTCTTCCTCCTCTTCTTCTTCTATAGGTGCTGATCTTTCACTTTCTTTCTGCTTTGTAGATGAATTTTCTGAATGTACTTTTAATTCTTCTTCACCAGTTTTTGGTTCTTTATAACTTTGAACCCAACCAGCCAATCCTTTTGAAACATCAGACATTGATGGACGATTATTATGATTATGATGTTTATTTGCAAAAGTTAAAGTAATTGCAAATAATAAAATTAAAGAAAGAATGAGAATTTTGTTTTTTAAAAACTGCATTTTTTGTTGAAGAATTTATTTAAGACTTTTTTTAAATATTTTTCTCTCTCTAAAAAAATAAAAGATTAATTTAATAAATTATTTTTTGTTTTCTAATTTTTTCTAGAAAGACATTTTGAGGTTTATTTAAATATATTTAATTAAAGTACATTAAAATATGAGGGATGAGTAAAGAAGATTAAATAACTTAAATATTTTTTTGTATTTAATATCAGGATAATCCACTGTTTTTTTACTTTTGTTTTTAAAGCATTATTTACGTAGATTTCCTATTATAGAAATAAACTTTGTAAAAAAGTCTAGTCAAAATTCTAAGTTTTTGAATTTTTTAAGTTTTTATGAAAATCTTGAAGAAAACTAGACTTATCATAATTTTATATTTTATAATGTGGAATAATTTAAAATATTTATAGGTCAGAAACTTTGTTCTATAGCAAAATACTTATTATAAATTTTTCCAGTAAAGAGGATTTCTAGATATTAAGTAAAAAAACATGTTGAGGATTAATTTCAAAAATAATTTCAAATCCGAATTTTAAACACGATGAAAGAGAATCTAAATAATGATTTCAAAGACTGGATAATTTTCTACAAAAATAAAATAAGAAAATCAGCAGATTTTTAAATTAAACCAATTTAAAACATAAAATCCAAATCAAATAAAATATTAAAATCTTTAAATATACCATCCCCACTTTATTTTTCTTTCTCAACAAAAACATGCACTTATAATTTAATTAATAAAAAATATTTTTATTTCCAAAAAATATTCAAAAAAAAATAAACATTGTTTTGTTAATTCCTTGGTCTTATTAAAAATAAAAAAGAATAAAAAACAAAATAATTAAAAAAAGAAAACAATAATAACACAAAACAAAATTAATTGAAAGAAATAAACTTTGTTCATTTCCGGAAAAGAAATAATAAATAAATAATAAAAACATGCCTAATTAAGTTTTAATTTAAATAAAATAAAAGTTGCGAAGAGAAGATTTATTTTTAGCAAAAATAAATTAGATTTAAGGGCACTACATAAAAATAAAAAAAAATACAGAGATAAAAACACAAATAAAAAATTTTTTGTTTTTGGCATTCTAAATTGGGGAAAATTAATTTTTATTTTTTTTTATTTGAAGTTTTTTAATAAAAAATATTTTCTTGTTGCGCATTTATTTTTTTTCTGATTATAATTTTTATAGCTTTTAGTGTCTATTTAAAGAAATAATTTCCCCGAATATTTCTATTTAAAGAAATGAGGAGAAGTTAATTATATTAAAGTAAAAGTCCGAAAAATCAAAAATAGTTTAAAATAATTTAATTAAGATAAACTAACTCTTAAATATAAATCTACAAATTTTAGTTATATTAGAATGAATTTGAGCCAGAATCAAAATTTCCGAAGTCTCGTGTTAGATTATATACTTGAATAAATAAAAAAGATATAGGCCGAAATTTATTAACAAAAAAAACATTAAATCTCTCTATAAGAGACCCGAAAGGATAAAGAAAAAGTCAGTTATAATGGAGGTATTTGTTATGTTTTGAGGAGAATTCTCCCTCTGGTATTATTGTATAATGAGAGAAATCTGAAATAGAGGAATTATTAAGAAATGAGAGAGTTATTGAATGTTCTATTTAATTTGGAGTCTTTAATTAAATGAAATATTTTTATTTTAAATAATAATAGTACCCATCAAAATAAATAAATTATTAAAAAATACATTAATTTTTAATAATTTTAACAAAAAAATTTATTTTTCTTTTTAAGCTTTTAGCCAAACAAGTCTCTTTATTTTTAAAAAATAAAGGCTGCGCGAAGTTTTATTCCTCCCATGACTTTTCTTTTATAGACAATGAATTTGCATGTTTTTTTTCGCGCCGCCCCTTTTCTTTTATTTTTTTATAAAATTAGAGAAAAAAAATATTTTTGCTAGAGGAAATAGGGATGTTGTTCTTTTCACATGGCCTTTGGCACAAAAGAACAAAAATTCTGAACAAATATTAAAATAAACCGCTTAAAGGCATTAAAGTAACGTGGGCGTCTGCTGATTATTAAAACAATAAAAAAATTAAAAAAGAGGGGGAAAATAGTCAAAAAAAATTTTTAAGGCACGAGGTGTATATTATGAGAATTTTAAAAGGTTTTTCAGATCAATGGAATTTTTTCTCTTTTTAACTTTTTGTTTTAATGAACGGAAGTTTGGAAACAATAAGAGACAAATAAATATGAGAAAAATTAAAATAACATTTTTAATTTTTTTTTAAATATTTTTTATGTTTTTGTTTTTTCTTTGTGAGAACGGAAAAATAATCAAAAAAATAAATATTTGACATTTATAAATATATAAATTTAATTAAAGGTCAAAAAATAATTAATTATTCGATTGAGAGATTTTCCAAAAATTTTGAATTAAAAATAGCTATGAAAATAATAAATTTTAAATGAAAGGTTTAAAAATGGTCAGAAGAACCATCTAACATCGAATGATATTTTATTTTAATAAATAATCAAATTAAATCATCGAAAACTTTTTTTTTAATTTTCTAGCTCAAGTATGAAAAATTCAGAAAAATAAAATATTTTGATAGAAAGTCTTTTGAATAATAAATTTAGGTAGTCTTATAAAATAAAATAAATAAATAATAAATTCTTTATATAAAGTCTGCTCTTTTATTAGAATATTAAAAAATGGTTTTCTTATAATCATGAGTGTAATAAAAAATTAAAAGCCCTACCAATATAATACATTAATCTTTGTGCGCATAAAATAAAAGCATTAACGGTGCATGGCACTAAAGGTATTTCTTTCAAACAAAACACCTTTTGTGTGCTTCCTTATTAGTCTCAGACAAATAAAAAATATTAAAAATAAAAAAAACAGGGTGGTCGGTAGACTAATAAAGCCACACACATATTTTTAATAAATTATAAAGGTAAAAATAAACTTTTTTAGAAAGTAAAAGAAAAATTAATTGCAGACAGACATTTGCGGACACAAAACAAAGTTTTCTAAATTATAAGTTAAAAAAATAATTATGACTTGTTAATATGCCCTAAATCGTTTATTTATTAATTAAATTAATGTACAGCATTGATCAGTGCCATTTTTCGAATTTAAATAAAATTAGGGTTTGTCCGCAATTTTTGTCCGCAAATATATTCTTGCCTTTCTAAACAAGCTTTTGTTTAAATAAATTTAATAAATAGGTTAGAGACATTTTAAATTAAAATTAAAACATTAAAAAGAAAATATTAAATAGAATTATTTTATAAAAATAGAGGTTATAAAAAGATTAATGTTCAAAGATGATTAATTAAAAAAAGCATAAAAGCTAAGTATAAAATAGCTTAAATAGAACCAAAATTGTTTGAAATAAAGCATAAATAAAGAATTTTATTTATTTTGCGTCAATTATTTATTTTTTTGGAAAATAATAATTATAATTAATTTTAAAATATATTTTATTGTCTTTATTGTCTTTTAAATATATAATTAATTATTATTAAAAAATAAAATTATAATTAAGTAAATATGGATGACAAGAAAAATACTTATTGTGGAAGTTATTAAAAAATTTTATTAAAACGTTAATTTATTTTTTGAAAAATATTTTTAAAACAAATTTAAATAAAAAAAGGTCTAAAATAAAAGGAATAAAAACTTCAGGACCGCAAAATGTTTCAATATTAAAGATTCAGGGATTTTTTTATTTTTAGTATTTCTATAGTTACTTGTAAAAAAGAAAAATCATATTTATATTTTAGAATAGAAATAATAAAAAAATTCTAAGATATTTGGAGAGTTCAAATATTTATGAATAAGACTATTATTAAGATTATTATTAACACCTTTGCTATTAATAAAAATTATTTTTAATAGACAGACTAAACATCTACTTGTTTTTGTTTTTAATTTTAAAATTTTCTAGAATTTTCTAAAATATTTTCCTAAAAAAATAAAAATAAATTTATTAGTTATTTTAACTATTTACCAGACTAAAAATAAAAAAAAATATTTTATAATTTATATAGCCTTGACTGTCTCTCTATTTAATTTAAAACACGTTTTTTATAATAAATATTTTAAAGGTTAAATGAGGAAACTGCGACGTGAATAAAAAGAAAATAATTTGTTAAGGGCAAGAATCAGTAAAAGACAGACATTTTTAAGTAAAAAGTGCGGAGGAGACCAATTATTTTAGAAAGGACATAAGTTTGGATTATTAGCCAGATTAAAGCAAAAAAGTGATGAAAATTGTTGTATAGAAAAGAAATAAAAAAAGGAAACCGGAAAAGGAAAGCAAAAAAAGTATAAAAGTAAAAAATTGTAAAAATATAATTTTTGCTATTTTTGGGTTAAATCTTTTTAGTAAAAAAAGTGATGTGAATTAAAACAACAAAACACGTTTGATTAAATAGAATATTAGGAAAAAGCTATTAGGGTTTTTGGACATTAATGAGGGAGTTCTTCTAAAATTGTGTTAATTCTATTTTTATTTTTAATTTAAAAATTTTGAATAAATAACCAAAAAAAAGTTATTATCTAAAATCAACAAAAAAGTTATTTGATTTATTAATTTTGATAATGTCGATGCTATTTTTGCGTTAAATTTGATATAAGAAACCGAAGGGACGAGAAAAATTCTAAAACCGATAAATCTTAGTTGGAATTTTTCAATAGCAATTTTTAAAAGAAAATTAAAATTCAATCAAAGACTTTGAATAATTTTCTCAAAATTTCAAATGTGCTAAACATTTAAATCTTTTATGTATTTTTATATTCCAACTCAGACTGCCTCACATTGCCATAACTGACCAAAAATAATTCTAATTTTAGTATAAAAATATTTTTTTTTAATAATTATCGTCATTGCTTTTTATTGTTTCCATTTTTCAAAAATTTTTTTTACTAAATTTAGAAGTTGAGGGAGTATTTTTATTTCCTTCATGTGAAAAAATACAAAAAAAAATCTAAAAAAGAATTTTTTTAAATTTAAAACGAGACAGATGTTTAATTTTGAATTTTATATTTAAATAATTTATGGAAATTATGCTCTTGCACAAAAATCAAAATAAAAATAAAAATATTATCTAGATGGAAGCAATTTTTGGGAATATTTAAAATGAAAAAAGTATATTGAGGGTATATGCTCAAATAATACATTCTTTCAATTAATTACCCCATACCTAATAATTACCCACGAATTTTGAAAAAATAATTACCCAGAGTAATTATCTAAAAAGGAATTTTAATTACTCCAACTCTCGATATAATAAGCCGAAGGGACGAGAAAAATTCGAAAAGTTGGAGTCCAAAGAGATTTATTAAATTTAGAGGTCACTAAATCGAGATTTAACTGTAATTATTTTTATTTAAATCAATTTTTTATATTTTCGTTTTTAAAAAATTATAAATTCATTTAAAAATTAATTTAAATATTTTTTATTAAATTTGCACAAATTATTTTTCAATATTAGTCATAAATTTTTATTTCAACTTGTCATTATTTTATTTGTAATTTTATTTTAAGAAAAATTTGTTCAGAAATTTGTAAAAAAATATTTTTATATTTCTAACATTATATTAATTAGCAAAAACAAAAATAAAAAAAAAAGATTAAAAAAACAACTAAAATAAAAATTTCAATTAATTAATTTCTATTTTTAAATAAATAATCATCATTTAAATAATCTAAACTAAATTAATTAAAAATAATACTACAAATAAAAAAAATAAATTCTAATTATGTAATAAATATATATTTTTGCAACTTTTTTTAAAGAAAAATATTTAAAATAATATTTAAAAAAATAAATAATAATAAAAAAATTAAAAAATTAAAAAATTAAAAATTTTTTTGATCTTTTTACAAATTAATATTTTTGTGTTCTTATTTAAATTTTAAAGTTCAAAAAAAATTAGTACCAAATAAAAATTAATTTTGAGAAAATATCTCGATATTATAAGAAAAGGAACGAAGAAAAAGTTCCCTAAAACGAAAGTTTCGTTAAATTGGAGTTTTCTATTTCGAAGGTTGACTGTGTTACGTATTGACGTAACAGAATAACACAAGACTAATAATAACAGTTTATCACGACAGTAAATACAAAAATGGTCGAAGGTGGAATAGGCAGGGAATAGATTAAGACTATGCGGCGACGGTCGGCCCAGGTGCCGACCAAGACTAAACTTGGCGGTTGCTTTTATACTAAGACACATACCTAACAGACTGTATTTGTATTTGAAATTAAGGGTAAATTAATAAGTTATTTGAATAAATAAAAGAAATTTTAAATATAATTTTGAGCTAAATTTGATCATAAATATAATTTGAGATAACCAAAGAACAAGAATTGTTAAATAAAAAGTTTAAATTAATAATCCCAAAAATAATTTCCATTCATATTATTTAATTTTCCTTT
>ABLG01002430.1:0-13984 GCA_000172435.1 Meloidogyne hapla
TTTTAAAGAAATAATTATGTATTTATTTTAAAAAATTTTTATTTAAAAATTTTTTTGTTTAAAAGGCTCCAAAATGTTTATAAAATGAAATTATATTTCAATATTTATTTAATTTATGCTCGAATTTTAATTTTATTTTTAAAAATTTTTTTCTAAATTTAAATATTATTTTTATTAGATATTTATTTAAAAATATTTTTTTGCTTTTAGCTAAACTTTCTCTCTTTTCTCCTTTTTGCTTCTAACTTATCAAAAATATATTTAAAAATTTGTTTTGCACCTTTGCGGAAATGTTCTAAAAAAATAAAAATAATTTATGGCAATCATATAAATGACGAAAATAGTTAAATTTTAGGCATTTGCGCCTTTTTCTTTTTATTAATTTTTTAATATTTTTTGTATTTATATTTTTAATTTGATTTTTGATAACTTTTTCTAGAATTTAATTTTAATTTTTTAAAGAAAAAAAAACAAATGGACGATCGACTATTTTATAATAAAACTTTAATAATAAAAATTCTGATTTTAATTTTATTTATTAATTCTGTTAATTCTGATTATATTAAAAGAAATAAAATATTAAAACAAGGTAAATAAATAAATAAAGTTTGTTTTTAAATAGTATTTGCAAAATATAGACATAATATAGACAAAGACATAATATGACAAATAAAAATTAGTTATTTTTATGTTTATTTAGATATAATTAATATATACATACATAATTAGTGCTTTTAATGAAAACTTATTTTTTGATAAGAATTTTTTTAAGTTTTATTGATAAAAATATTTAAAAAAATAAATTTATCTAAATAAATAATTAATTTAATTAAAAATATTTTTTTAAGGTTGGTCTACCAATAATAATGAATTGTCTAATTCTAATTGTCGACAACCTGGTAAAGAATGTTTACATGATGGAATTTGTTCACCTGATGGATTGAATTGCGAGTAGGTTTTTTTAATAAATAAATATAAAATTTTATTTATTTTTTAAATTAAAAAATATATTATTTTAATTTACGGCAACTTTCTTTCCAATTCATTCTAAAATAATAAAAATCATTTCCCTTCAAGCGAAGTATACATCAATCATATCTAAGGCATTTATTTTTGTATTGTTCCTTTAATAATTATTTGTTTTATTATTTTATTTTCTCATCCATTCTAGGCAATTTGTATATTTTATAATTATTAGAAGGAAATTATTTCGAAGATAGCCAGCCATGTCTGATTTTCTTTTATTTTACTTATGTATATTTTTTAAAGTTTTGAAGGCAAAAAAATATTTCTATAAAAAAGATATTTAAATATTTTTTAAATTAATAGTATATAAGCAGACAAAACTAAGTTTTTAAAAATAAAATTACCATAAATATGTATAGAAAAATATTTTTTTTTAATTTTTTTAAAACAAAGAAAACAAAAAGCAATTATTTAATTTTCGGTAAAAAATTGTGTATTTATTTAAGTATTTTTTGGATTATCTTCTTTCGTCTCTATACCTTCCAGAAAATCTAATAAAAAAATTGTTAAGTGTTGCGAAGGAGGTTTGGAATAGGGAAAAAGGATAGGGAAAGGGTTGCGCTTTTTGAGGGTAATTTATTTAAAGGATTTTATTTTAAAGCTTTTTTAGAGAAAAAAAAAATAAAAAATATTCCTTTGTCGGTATTTTAAAGAATTTTTTAAAGTATTTTTCTTGGTTATGTTATCTCGAGAAAAAAAAATTACATAATACTCCTTAATAAAAATTAATTTAAAAAGGGAAGATTTTGAAATACTTACTTTATTTAAAAATAATTTTTATTTTTTTTTTCACTTATTTCAAATTCACGGAAATTATTACCAGAGATTATTTATCTCAAAAAATATCTTTATAGCATTAAGAGAAGGAGATCTTTTTTTTATTAAAATAATCGAGACACCCATTTATAGAATTTAAAATATAAAATCCAAAAGATATTTAAATAGAATTTTAAATTTGCTAGTTTTACGATTATGCAAATTTAGCAAAAATATTTTTTAAGAATTTTTGTGGTTCTGAGAAATATATTTTTATATTTATTTATTAGTGTTTTTTGCATGAGGCGCCACTTTTCTACTTTTTTTTTATCAATTACCTCTTCTTTATTAGTAGTAATTGTGTGTAGATGAATAGTGTATAGAATTACCCTTTTATTTTTTAACATCGTGGGAATTAGGTCAATTTTTACCACTAGATTTATGTTTTGAGAGGTAATAGGCAGAAAAGATATTTTGTTTTTTATTTAATTTTTTGGTATTTTTCGATTTCAGTTATTAAAATAATCGAGATAAACGTTAGGACTTTTTAAGCTAGGAAAAGCAGTCGTTTTCCTTTAGTCAATTATTATTATAGGAGACCGCTACAAAAGATCAAATATCCAGACACTATTTCACTTTTCTCTGCATCTCTGGCCTATGTTAGAATTAGATTTTCCGGGTTCGGGACCTAGGGCCAAGTGGTCTGGGATCATGTAGGCATTAAAACAAACAAAATATTTTTTGATAAGGATTTAGCGAAATCCTATTGGTTTTGATCTTGTTTATTTTGATCTTTATCCATTATCTTAATTCAACGGTTTTTCGTTTTTTACAACCGAAAATATTCTTTAGTTTTTTCAAAAAATATTTCCATTCCATCTCTCTCCTTTTAAAGACTTTTAAGTCAAAATTCTTCAATAAAAACTTTAAACGATAATTTTATTCAATTCATTGCTTCATCGGCATTTTTCTTTTTTTCAAAAAAAAACATTTTAAATTCTTTTGATTTTATCCATTTATCCCCTTCATTGTTGTTGAATAGCGGCGTTGATTCTAAGCATTAAAAAACTCTGTTGGGGGGTATTTTTGCGGCCATTCACTTCTCCCCCCAACATTCATTGCTTCTTCCATCTCTCACCGTCATTGTCGCCGACGGGGGCACGGGGCCATGGGAAAGTAGCTTTTTGTAATAAGACAGAAGACTATGGAAGCGAAGGAGTTTAATAAACGAAGATATCCCTGTTTTTATGGAAATTTAGAAGGGGACTTTTTAGGTGAAAAATTAAAAGAGAAGTTAAAGACTAACTTTAACTTGTAAAAATATTATTTTTTTAAGTATAAAAATTACAATTTTAATTTTGGATTTGAAATTGTGTACAAAAGTTTAGCAAAAAACCATATTAGATAGCCCATTTAAATCGATGAGTAAACCTTATAATTATTTAATTAAAATATTTAATCAACAAAATCATTTCCTTCGCACAAATTTTGACAACTTTTTCTTTGATCTTATCAACAGTTTTGGTTGGTAACCCTTCCAAGCGTTATTCTTATTTATTCTGTTAGAAAACCAATGAGTTAATTGAGAACTTTCTTATTAACTTGAAGGACATAAAAAGAGTAAATGTGCATAAATAAGTGAAGTACTTGCATAACAACAGCGAGGGATATATTTAACTGAGGAACGAAAATCTTTTTACCTTCTGTTAATTTTCTTGTTTTTTTTCCCAAGGCCCTCAAGGTCTTTTAACTCACTCTTCATCATCACATTGGCACTTCACACCTTACCTTTACCAATCAAGTTAATTAAAAAATTGTGAAAAAAGAAAATAAGTAAAATGTTTTTTTATTAAAAAATTGTTAATTAAATTTAAAAAAATATATTAAAATAATTTTAATTAAAAGAGAAAAGAATTAAATAAATTAATTTATTGTTTAAGATTTAATTGTTTTGATTATTTTTAATTCCACAATTATTCAGAAAAATGTTTTTTTTCTAGTCGGGTAAAATTTTACTGAAAGAGGAGTATTTTACAGGATTAGGGGATGTTCTCAAACTTTTTCTATATTTTGATGAATTTATTCTGTACAATTAATTTTTATCAATTTTATTATTTATGCAACAATTCTCTCTCCTTCTTTCCTCAAACAATAGCTTTTGTTTATATTTTTGATGAATAGATGGATAAATACAAGATAAGTATTTTTTGTATTCCCAAAACAATTAATTATGCAAAAATCAGAATTATCCCTTTACTTACTCCTTGTCCTCAAAACCCTTATATTTAACTAAAACAACAGAAAAATGTCCTTCATAATTATTAAAAATATATTTTCATGTGTCCATCTAATCTTTTCTTATTAATTAGCTTCTTCTCTAAATATATTTTCCCTAAAACTCTTTTCATTATGTCACAATGATTTCTGTGAGAAATAAAATAAATGATTGTTTTGTGGAATTTAATTAGAATAACTAAATATAAAATAAACTTAGCTTTTAATTATTTAAATTATTTTTGTCTCGATTAAAATATTTAAAAATTAAAGTCAGAATTAGTCATTTCATGTGTCCATCAACATCTTTTAAAATACAAAACAAAAATAATTAAACAATTTAATATTTATTCAAGTTGTTCATCTTCCAACTGGTTTGGTAGACAATGTGAACTTCGTCGATGTGTCCAACTTTACAACCCATGCGAGAATGGCGCGGCTTGTGAAAAAACAGAACAATCATTTAAATGTCATTGTCCTCCTGGTTTTTTCTTTAAATTTTTTAAAAATTTATTTTTTTTTTAATTTAAAAAAGGCTTTGATGGAATATATTGTGATAAACAATTAGAAACTGTTTGTAGCAGTTTAAATTTAAATCCTTGTGGTGAACATGGAAATTGCATTTTGGGACATAATATTAATGAATATAAATGTGAATGCCATTATGGTTGGACTGGTAAAAATTTCCAAATTAAAAAAAAATATTTCGCTAGCTAAACATCAACTAAATTCTAAATAAATCATCCAGTCTTATAGAATACATTTAAACTTTTTATTTACAAAAAAAGGAAATAAATAAAAAAGTAAAATATCCATATGAGATCTAATATTTATAAATATTTTTTCTGAAAGTTTTTCTTTTAATTTATTATTTTTGGAATAAAGAAAATATTCAAAATAAAGGATAAAAAATTGTAGAAAAGACAATAATTTTTATTTTTTATTCTGACTAAAGGTATTGAAATAATTGCCAAAAATAACAATAAATTAAAATAAATATTTTTAAAATAATCCAAAGGATATTTTCTTTTTTAAATTTAAGTCAAATTTTATTTAAAAAATATATAAAAATAAAAAATATTTTTTGGCAAATTTTGTATATTTCTTCACCATATTTACCTAATATATAAACATATGTACAGATGGGTCATGGGAAAAGCAAACAAAAAATATAGGAACATTATAGATGGATTTAAGGGAATGATTTAAAGATTTATTTACTTCTTGAAGTATTTAAAATAAATCCTTGAGTTATAAAATCTAGAAAAAGAAGCAAGAAAAGAATATTTAAATTGTGAATTAAATAATAAATAGTATTTATTTACTTATATTTAAGAATTACAAGTTTTAGATAATACTTTTATTTGGATAAAATAAAAATAATTTTTTTAAAATTTACCCGAACAAACAATAAATTCCATTTCTCTTAATTTTACAATATCATTAATGTTTAAAGTATCATTAATGTTATAAAATCCACCTGTTATATTTTAATAACTGAAAAATATTTAATCTTTCCATTTCAAATAAAATTAATAATAATAATAATTTTAATTAGGTTCTCACTGTTCTGAAATTAGCCATTGTCAATTGGAAGATTATTTTTGTTTAAATGGACATTGCATTGATAGTTTAAATAAATATGTTAATAAAGATGGAAATGTGGCTACGCACTTTTGTGAATGCAGACATGGTTGGGGTGGTACCCATTGTGATTTGGATCTAGATGAATGCCAATCTGGCACTGAAATATGTCAAAATGGAGGGAGATGTGTTAATTTAGTGAGAATATTATTTAAATAATTTTAAAAATTAAAAAAAATTAAATTAGATTGGCTCTTTTTATTGTGAATGTCCTTCTAATTTTGTTGGACAATTTTGTGAAAGACCTAACATTCCAGATCAATGCCAGCCTTCTCCCTGTCTAAATAATGGTACATGCCATTTATCAATGACAGCAACTACTTCTAGTTGGGCTTTGGATGTAAATTAGTTTAAAATAAAAAGAAAATTATTTTTAATTATTAAGGCAGAAAAGTTTAATTGGCATTGGCAATGTAATTGCCCTGATGGTTTTGAAGGTGAACGTTGTGAAAGAATTGTTGATAATTGTTTAACAGGAAGAACGGTACTTATGAAAATCAAAAAACTTATTTAATTTTTTAAAGATTTGTGTTAATGGTGGTCAATGTGTCCATCCATGGCTTGAAATATTTGATAATAATGGAAATGATAATACAACAAAATCAGTTCAACAAAAATGGCATCCATCTGAATGTAAATGCATGTCTGGATTTACAGGTAGTTTAGAGAGAAAAATTTTTTAAATTAAATCAAAGCAAATTGGATATAAAAAAGTATTTTAGAAGAAAATTATAAATAATTCTTTATTTTTATTTTAGGGGAATTCTGTGAACGTGATGTCAACGAATGTGAAGTTCATTCAGGTCTCTGTCAAAATGGTGCTACTTGTATGAACCGGCATGGTTCTTATTTGTGTTTGTGTGTTGGTGGATTTGAAGGAAAACATTGTGAAAATAATGTAAAGAAATAAATATTTTTATTTTAAAATAATTTTTTCTATTTTAGATAGATGATTGTGATGATAATCTTTGTTATGACGGATCAATTTGTGTTGATGGTATTTCTCGTTATACTTGTCTTTGTGCACCAGACAGGTATAAATAAAATTAAAATATTAATTTAAATAATTAAAGAGTTGGTAATTTATGTGAATTTCCCAATCCTTGTTTTAACACCTCCAACAACAAGAATGGTCCTTGTTTGCATGGCAAATGTTATCCTGATTTTGAATTTGGTAATCATTCATGTTATTGTGATGATGGATGGATGGTAATGAAATTTAAAAAAATATTTTTATCTTTTTTTTTTTAATTTTAGGGAAAGAATTGTGATGTAGATATAGATGAATGTGCTCATCCATCAACAAATAAATGTTCTAATGGGAAATGTGAATAATATATAATATGAAAAATCAGGCCGGATCCGGTCCGGCCTCGATGCCAAATCCGAATCCGGCGATTTTTTGCCCCGGATTCAATCCAAAATCCGGTCCGGAATCCGGCTAAATTCCTCCTGAGTCCGTAAATTAAAACCTTATACGGTCGGATCCGGTCCGGCCAAAAAAAATCCAAATACGGAACCTAAGTCCAAATCCGGAAAAATCAATTTTACCGGGCACTAATAATAATAAATACATAAGCAAAAATATTAGTACTTGTAAAAATAAACAAAATTGGAAAAATTCACTTTATAAATAAACCAAAAAGGGCACTACAACAGAGAAATAAAACACGATTTTAAAGTCCGATGGTTTTTCGATCGATATCGATATATCAAAAAATATTTGTCCGATATATCATATCGGTCCGGTCTCTAATTCTTCTTCATTGTTAATTTTATTACAAGTTTAATTTTTATTTTAACATCTATTTTTGAAAAACTTTTAATATATAACTTATTTCAGATAAATCCTTTCGTCAGATAAATCCTTTCGAAAAATGCCCTCAACCAATTTATTGTTCCCATTCATTTTCAAATGGAAAATGCGATGAAGTAATTTTTTTTAAAATAATTATTTAAAATTTTAAAGGTTTGTAATAATGAACGTTGCCTCTTTGATGGTTTTGACTGTTTGCCACGTCCATTGGCGAAGTGCCCTCGGCTAGCTGAGTGCGCGTTGCGATATGCAAATGGGCAATGCGATCAGCAATGTAATATGGCAGCTTGTGGTTGGGATGTGAGTTTATATAAATTTAAAGAAAAATATTTTTTTATTTGAATAAAAAATTATCTTAAAGGGTGGTGATTGTGATCTTGATGTAGAACCAGAATCACATGTTCTTCTTGGCGATCTATTTCTGGTTTTAGCAATTCAACCAGAAGAACTTTTTACAAGCTTGTTGAGGCAATTCTTGCTCTCATTAAGTTCACATCTGCGTGTATCTCTTTCAATCTCTGTTGATAAGGAAGGGAAAGTAAATTTAAAAAGTAAAATATTTTAGTTTAAATAATTTCTTTTAGCCAAAGCTTTTTCGTTGGAGTCGTGATTCAGGCATTGGAAAACGAATTGATTTGCCTCCAGGAATGAATGTTGCAACAATGTTTAGCGTACATTATTATGAAACTGATAATGTTGGTGAGGAAAGGAAAAACAAAAATGAAATTGTTCAGGAAAGGCGAAAACTTGATTTAAATGGTAAACAATTAATTTGTTTATTTCTTTCATCTCCACTCTTTATCTTCTAACATCTCTGATTACCTTAAAAAATTTTGAGTTAAGTCTTTTCCCATTCCTGTAAAGTTTCCTCTCCAGGGATTTAAAAAAATCTACTCTGATTTTCCATGTCGTTTGAAGAATGATCAAAATACAGAGTTTATATAGTATCCAATCATGTTTAAACTTATTTTAAGTTGCAAAATAATTGACCATTTTTAAATCTGACCATCTCTACAAAAAACAAAATACGAAAAAAGGGGATACAAAGCCGAAAGTACCGAAAATTCAAAATATCTAAAATTTTCTTATTTTTTTAAAAGATATTTCAAAAAAAGGTGTTGCTTTATTCTTACGTGTTGATGTTACTATGTGTAATCTATTGGATTCTTCTTCAAGTACTTCAATGCCTAAAATTATACATCATCAAATAGAAGAACATCCTGAACATCTACATAGACATCACCACCATATTTATCATTCAAACAATAAACTTTTGGGAGTACACGAACCTTGTTTTTCACATATGAACAGTGTGGCAGCTTATGTTGGCGCAGCTAGTGAGAAAAAGGCAAATTTTTATATTTCTTAGGATTTTGTATTTTAATTTCTGAGCATGATGAAAATTTGTACTTTTTTAAAGTATTTTATTATTGGTAATTTTTATACAAATTTGCATTATCATAATTTTAAGGTTTGTTTTTGGATTGGGTTAATAAAAAATGAAGGATTTTCTCTTAAGGGAAAAGTGAGAGAGAATATAGAGACAAGTATAGAGAAAATATTTTTGAATAAATAACTAAAAAAAAATATTTATGCCAGATTTAAATTAACACCATTTCTATTTTATTTTCACAAATTTTTCAAAAAATTAATTATTTTTTATTTAGGCATTACAAGATATTGGTGTTCAAATTTTACAAAGTGAAGCACGTCTTTCACCAGATAGTTCTTCAAAATCTATTGGATTTTTTTGGTATGTTCTCGTAACTTTGATACTTTCGCTTGTTATTGGATTTGTGATTATTATTCGAAGACCAAGAACTAATAATAAAATGAAAAGTGCAAAAACTTGGAAACCTCCAATTGTTGAACATCCAAATTGTGAATATTAATTTATTGATTTAATTAAATATTGAATAAATTCAGCAAAATATGGTTCATCATCAACTCTAGCTAGTCATCACCAGCAACAACAACAGGCTTTGAGAGCACCAACTATTTGGCCACACTACCCGGTAATTAATATATTTGTATTAAATTTATTTACATAATTAAAAAAATTTAATTTTGTAGGTAGCTTCATCTAGTAGTTGTGCTTCTTTAAATATGCCTTTAATGATAAACCATGCAGTCAGCATGAATAGTCTTTCCAATCAAGGCAATATTTATAGGTAATGATTTAAATTAACCAAAATTATTTTTAATTTTTATTTAAATTTCTTAAACAATTCTCTATCATTTTTTTGATTTAAAAATAAATATTTAATATTTTTTGTTTCGATAAAATTTTTAGTCAACATACCCAACATCAATATCAAAATTCTGCCAACTCAATGATGCGAATGACAAATAATCATCATCAACATTTACAACAACAAAATGAACTTTATCATCAACATCCATATCTCCAACAACATTTATTACAACAATCGTCAACATTGCCACGTAATGGAAATTGCTGGACAACAGCAACAACTACTTTAATTGGGGAAAATAACAAAAATATTTTAACAAATTCTTCACAACAATATTTAAATTCTTGTAGTCCTCAACAACAACAATTGTTGATTGGAGCAACGGGAAATATTAATGGAATGGCTAATTTGCCTCTTCCAAATAATACTGCAAATATTTATTATAACCATCAACAACAACATATTTCTTCTTTGGGGAATGGAGGAATAAATGTAAATAAATAATAGTTTTTAATTTATTTATTAAAACAAAATAACAATAAATTTTCCGGATTAATCAAAAAATCTTCTGAATTATTTTTTTAGACAATTACTTCCGGATAAACTTTATCATTAAATTAATACTTGTAAAATAACTAACAAAATTTTTGGATGAAAAATTATTAAATCTTTCACAAAAATATAGGAATTAAAATTTACTGAAATTTTTTTCAGAAGCTAATAATTTTTTAAATAAACTTTTTAGCATTTTCCATCTGCCCAAACAACCACAGCGATAGCCAATAACAACAGTTCTACTTTATATTCTCGTTGTTCATCTTCAGGTATTGGTGGGAGCAGCACAGAACATTCACCTTTAGGTCAATTACTACATTGTTCTACTGTTGTAGAACCTTCTCTAGTTGGCACTAATGATTGTAATGAAAATGAAGAAGAAAAGCAAAGAAGGCGACTTATTAAAGAACTCAGAGATTTTGCAATGTTTAAACGTCGAGCATTACTTGATGTTAATTCTGAAATTATATCAAAACTTGAACTTGTTTGTTTGTAAATACAATACTTGTTTGTATCAAAACTTGTTTGTAAATACAATATTATTTTTAAAAATATATTTTTTATTTATTATGCTGATCTTTATTTTTATTTAAAGGCAAATTCAACAAATGAACGTGGACGTACATTTCTTCACTTATTATTTCAAAATATGTTGTTAATGACTGCAAATGATAATGAGGCTGATTTACTTGCAAATATTGATTTACTTTTTAAAGCTGGTGTTTTTATTGATGCAAAAGATGATGGTAAACTTTTTAATTTGATTTTTAAAATTTTTATATATATAATTATTTTTTTTAAATTTTTTCTTTTTGAAGAAGGCACAACATCTCTTTCTTTGGCTGTTCGAAATAGAAAACTTAGAGCAGTTCGTAAATTAATAATTGAATGTAATGCTGATGCCAATCTACCAGACATAGATAATAAAGCTCCATTATATCATATTTGTGCTAATTTATCAACTGAAGAAGATTTAAAAATTGCTGAATTTTTGATAAACGAAGTTCGTGATTTGAATTTAGATACTTTGGCACGTGAAACAGAAACACCTTTGATTCGTTGTGCAGCACTTTGGTATTTTGACAAATTGAAATTTTACAAATATTTTTCCTCTTTTCAGTAATCCTTTTTCATTACGCATTGCTGAACTTTTAATTTCTCGTGTCGAAGCTTCACAACGAATTGAATTTATTAATTATTCTGGCAAAACATGGTGTACTGCATTACATCGTGCTGCTTCTGTTGGAAATGAGCCAATGGTACGTCTACTTATCAAACATGGTGCAAATAAAGAACCGACTGATAAAGAGGTCAATTTTAAAGGAAAATAATTTTTAAATTTATTTTTCAGGGGAAAACTCCATTATTTGTGGCTGTTGAACAAGCACAATATGAGGTACTAAATTCTTTTAAAAATCTTTTAAAAATAAATTTAAATTATATTTAAATATTTTCTTTTACTTTTTATAAAAATAAATAATTTTGTTTATTTAAAAGACTGTTGCTATTCTTTTGGAAATGGGAGCAGATCGTAATAAGTCTGACATTAATGATACAAAAATTATGGAATTAGCCTCAAAGGCGAGAAATAATTTTTTTATTAAATATTTTTTAAATTTTAGCCAGGATTTGAACCAATTTCTCAACTTTTCCGTAAATTCAATGAAAATCAGACCAATCTCCAACATCTTCCATTATCTTTGAATTCTTCTACTCGTTCCTCATCTACACCTAGAACTATTTCTAATAGTTCTCAACAACAAAAACAAATCAAAATAATGGCAAAAGACTAAGAGCTGGAACTAAAAGAAGAAATGATGCAGCAAACAATTCTGCTATAACAACAAATAATTCTTCGGATTCTTCTTCTATTTTACAGGTAAATAAATAAGATTCTTTTCTTTTAATTAATTTCTTTCATTTATTCTTTTGTAAAAAATAAATTTCTTTAAAGGTAATTCATAGAGGTGTTAATTCTGTCCTTTTACCTCATTCCTCTTCGACAAATAATAGAGTAGTAAATATTTATGAAGATGGTTCTTCTGCTGCTAAGAAAAGAGCTGCAGTAATTCCTTCAAAAACAAATATTTCTCCACCATGTCCACCCTGTTATTCTTCTAATAATATTATTAATAATATTTCTCAACAATCTTTAAATAATTCAAATATTTTACAAAATCAACAAATTCCTTCTCCTACTATTCTTCCATCAATTCAAAAAAATCAATTTAATGGTAATTCTTTTTAAAGTTTAGTTGCAACATATATCGAAACTTTTCTTAAATTTGGAAACAAAAAAAAAGAAAAATATTTTGGATATTAAAGGGAGTTAAGATATCTTAAATGTATGTAGAATTAACCTAAAAGGAAATATGGAAGATTTTTTCATGGAAGTTCGATTCCTCTCGGCGGTAATTATTCTATCCTTGAGTTATTTATCAAATATTTTCATTTCTGAAATTTTTTTTTCGATTTTATTTTATTTAAATTTTGATTAAATTTTGACGAATTTTGAAAATTTTCTGAAAATTCTGAAAAAAAATTTCAAAATTAAAAAAAAATAAAATCGAAAAAAAATCCAGAAATGAAAATATTTGATAAGTTAAGGAGAGAATAATTACCGCCGAGAGGAATCGAATCTCCATGAAAAAAGCATAAGGCTAGAAAGGCCTTATGCTCTATCGAATGAGCCCGGTCTCGACCGTTTTTGAGGGTGACCTTTCCTTGTAAGAGGAAAAATATGGAAGATTGGTATTAGAGTGTCAATTACGTTGGTGACGGAAAGACAAAAGCGGGAATGGAAATTAAAAAAAGTGAAGAGTAATAACGCAGAAAACTAGAGAAAATCTTCTCATTAGGACGGTGACATCTCTAATATCTATTCATCTTCAATTGATAAAATTAATTTATTTTTAAATATTTAATTTTTAGAAGAAGATAATACTTTGGTAGAACTTCCTTCTTCTTCTTCTGCTATTTACTCTGATATTCAAACATCGTTTTTCCCTATTCCAACAAATAATACAACAATTCTGAATAGTACTAATAATGAAGGAATGTCGACAACAACTTTATTTAATGGACCTTTATGTTCTCATCAACCTTTAGAGAAATTGATGCATGTTTATTTGCGTTAAATTTCTAGTTAAAAATGTTCTTTAGATTATTTTTGTGCCTTAAAGTCTTTTAGCTGATTTATGAGACTATTTACAATATGATTCAATATTAAAATATGATTCAATATTAAAATATTGAATCATATTGCTGCGTTCGATTAATATAAGCTAAGATATTGAAATAAATGGCAAAAAGAAACATTTAAATTTACAAAAAAATAGACGAATTTTGAGTTTAGAATTGTTTTTGTAATTTTTTACTATTCTCTATATGAATATATGTAAAATATAGGAAAAACCTTAAAATTTTTGCAAAATTTTTGAAAAAATTGGCGAATATTTGATAATGCGTATATTTGATAAGTTTTAATAAATTCATCATTAGAATTCTCTAGAATTATTAATTTTTAAGTATGTTCAAGAATGTTTCTAAACCTTGACAAAGTAATTTTATTTAGTCAGTAAATAAGTATAATTAACCTTTGGCTAAGATATAAATAAAGATTAAGAAAATTCATTTAATGAAAATAAATAAAATAAAAAAACTATGTAGAATGAATTTATATTAAAATTAAAACAAATATTTTAATAAAAAATTAATT